>WOGR01003028.1:0-16437 GCA_015342045.1 Leptinotarsa lineolata
AATTCATTTGTTTAGTCAATTACCAAAATTTGGATGATTTTGAATATTCACTTGAAAAGTTATCAAAGAAAAACATTTTTCATTTTGTAACTTCGAGAGCCCGTAACTTGGTTACGAAGACTTTTAGGAGAAAAAGTTATATGAAGTACTGGGGATATTTTGACCCCATCTATACATTCCCGAGAGGGAAAGAGGAAGTCCAGGGACACCCTGTATTTATATCTTATTTGAATTAATTGATAAATGTTGAATCTATATAGCTCCCTATTGCTTCTGCGTCCATACTATGCACATTTACATGATTCTGCGTCTTTTAGTTTCCTGCGTCCATATACGGATGATTTTTAAGTTTTTGGATTTATCTTCTTCCAGAATGGGATAATGAGTATTGAAAAATTGTTTTTTATAAATAAAACTCAAAATAATAATGAAAAACTCAAGAACTGCTGGAGCAATTTTTATAATTTTGGTGTTTTTCAATTATCCTTTATCGCGAATGCGATGATGATATTTGAAATAGATAAAAATAATAATGATGAAAGAACTCAAGAAACATTTACTTTACAGTCCATAAACGGAACTGATTTCAATGAAGCACTGAGAAAATTAAAACCTAAAAAATCAGAACGTACAGATGGTAAACCCCTATATATTTTGAAAGGGTGTAGTGGATGGTTGAAAGTCCCATTGATTCACATTTTTAATTTAATTATTGAATCTAATTCATTTCCGCCTATGTGGAAAACGTACATAACAATACCTTTACATAAATCTGGCAATAAAATGAATGTCAAAATCTGTAGAGCTATTGCCATCATGTGTGCACCAGCAAAATTATTTGAACACATTATTCTCAGTAAACTCAGCAGTTTCACCAGCAAACAAATAGTACCTCAACAGCATGGCTTCATGAGTCAAAGATCAATCAACACAAATTTATTACTATTCAGTAATGAATCTTTAAAAATTTTGGAAAACAAATCACAATTAAACACTGTGTTCACAGATTTTCATGAAGCATTCGATCAGATCCATCATGATGTACTCTTGGAAAAGATAAGCAGATATGGATTGTCAAGCAATTTCTGAGAATCAATAAAAAATTATTTACAAAATCGCCAATTCATTGTCAGATACGATGGAAACACGTCTGGAAAATTTTTGGCCAATTCGGGTGTTCTACAAGGTTCGAATTCAGGACCTCTTCTATTCATACTTTTCATGAACGATTTACTCTCTTTTTTTCACTTTTCAGATTGCTTACTTTTTGCTGACGATTTGAAGCTATTCAATCAAGTTGAAACAGTTCGAGATTGTATAGGGCTCCAGAAGGATATTGATTCTATTATGGAATGGAGTCAAAAGAATAAATTATACTTCAATTTGAAAAAATGTTCGGTGCTCTCTATAACTCGTCTGAAAGAACCGATTAACTTTGCGTATTGAATGAATCGAGGGGTCCTAGAAAAAAAATAGAAGTAAAAGATCTTGGAGTAACTCATAATTAATTCACAATTCTCATTTTCTAGTCATATAAAAAAATGTAAAATTTGCCAATAGAATTTTGGGTTTTGTGATCAGGCAGGCATCATGCCTTTTAAGTATACATACGATTGAGTTACTATATTATTCTTTAGTGAGGCCTAAACTAGAATTTGCTTCTATTATTTGGTTTGGGGAGTATCAAACGTATCTATATGAATTGGAAAAGGTACAGAACAAATTACTTAGACATTTATACTTCAAACAGCATCATGTGTGGCCTGATAACAATACCATAAGAACATATCAGTTGAGAGCGGAACTTGAAATATTGTCTTTGGAACAACAAAGAAGATCGAACTGTATGATATTCCTGCACAAAATAGTGAATAATAAAATTAATTCTTCACAATATCTCAATGCGATTCCATTCAACGTCACGCCTCGTCGAACACGTTCTACCCTCATGTTCAATATATCAAAAATAGGGAATTTAGCAAAGGCACCATTGGTATACATTCCCAAATTAGCAAATAATTTCAACACTTTGATTGATCAAGACTGGACCTCACTCCCAGCACTTTATCGTAAGAATATTTCAGACTACATATTGAATATAAGTATCTAAGACTGATTTTACACATCTACATTCTGTTCCTCTCCTACAATTCTGAACAATGATCAATGATTGATAGGTAGTAAGTATAATATAGATAATATTTTCATGTATACAATTGTGATTCACCTTATTCATTCAAGTAATTAGGCTGAAATAGCCTATTTGGATAATAAATAGATAAATAAATAATTAAAAAAATGATGGATTACCTGGAATATTCACCCATATTACATAAATATGAAATAAAACACAGGGCTGAAGACAATTCAATCAATGAAACATACGGACTAGCTTATGACGATCCTTCTTCGGAATAGAAACGCAGTGGAAAGTACATTCACTTTGATAAACATGGAAATATTTCTATTGTAGGCCTCTTTTCCAAGAAACTACAGGACTATATAATTTAATCTTCCTCGATGAACCTGAAGACTATAATAAAGAGAATCACGCCTCTTATAAGCTTTTCATAGAGGTAATACAAGCCCACCTGAATGCCAGAGGATTCACGAAGGCAATTCAGAAATGGAAGTGTTCCGATATAATCAAACTCATGTTCCATACTCAAACACTTGGTAAGGTTTACGATAATCTAGTGAGCAATGATGTAGTTAGTTCCAGAATTCCAGACGAACGCCATCAACACTCATCGTTGGATATACAATAAAAAGTCCTTCGTGTATGTGTATTGGGACGATCTGAACGAGTTATGCGATAGATTGAAGCTGATTATACCTTCGAAAGGAGCTGGAAATTTTTTTTCTTCCCACAACAATGGAATCACAGCTATATTCAATGAACTCAAAGAAGCCAACATTATTCAGTAATGAATAATTCAATATGATATGTATTTTTTCAATTCGCGATCAAAACTATAATGCGATTGAGCGTTCATTTCAGTAACGAAAACTCGCATGAAACTTTAGCAAAATTTCAATGTTTTGAAACGGTTATTTTGGATACTTCAATCGCATCGGAGCATTTTCGACTTTTCAATCGCTTAAAAAAACACGCAAATTACTAGAATCATGAGTTGATTTTCATCATGACTATCGATGAGTTTAGGCGTAGCTCCAATAGGAAGGAAAGCATCCATCAACATCATCAGTAGGCATTGATGGATGCTTGCTACATAGATTCGAAGACAGCATTGATTTTAATAATCGAAAATTCTGTAATGTGAAAAAACCTACGAGTGCATCAGATGCAATCAACAAAGAGTATGTGGATGAAGCTGGTAAAAACCTTCATAAGGAGAAAAAGGTCTTACTTTAATGAGAAAATGATTGATTCCACGAAGGAAGTAGGGAATGATATGCGAAGCCTGAAAAATTACGTCAACACACTCATCAAGGTAATCATTTTGATAAAAAATTTCAAACAGTCAACACCGACCTATTTCAAACCTCGCAACATGCTACGGAACAGTTCAAAAAATTTCATGAAAAATCCAATCGTCAATATAAAATCGATATCGAACGTATCGACAAGGATCTATCAAAGAGATTGAAAAAGTTCATCGAAAAAATACCAAAATTTTGCAATTTATGAAGCAAACTGATATTTTTAACGAAAAAATAGATAGAGAGTTGAAAGAATTTCGAATTTTGAAAATGTGGAGCTCGCCATCAACAAAAAATCTTTGATACCTTTCTTCAATGCAATAAATTGAATTGTTCTACGGCATTATGCACAGTTATGACTTCCAAAGATAAGATTCAACTTGTCTGTGAACTGCATAAACCAATTAGAAAAAATTTTCCCGACGCCGTACCATCATTAAACGACTGGATGATTAATGGCAGATGGAATTGGCTGGGATGAAATTGTTCGCCCACCAGAATCGAAATTTTAAACTAATTTTCGTCATTACAGATTTTTTTTTCGAAATTCGTGTGGACTCGACCTCTGAAAACGAAAACAGAAGAAGGGATCACCAAAATATTTTCTGATAT
This sequence comes from Leptinotarsa lineolata, assembly GCA_015342045.1. Classification (NCBI taxonomy): domain Eukaryota; kingdom Metazoa; phylum Arthropoda; class Insecta; order Coleoptera; family Chrysomelidae; genus Leptinotarsa; species Leptinotarsa lineolata. Next base: position 4,057 of record WOGR01003028.1, read on the forward strand.
TTCAAAACATACGTGAATTTGTTCAAAAAATTCACACACTGATCAAGAAACAGAATTTCACTAAATGAATTTTAAACTTTGATGAAAAACATATAAATCACTACGATACTTTCAGCATCACAAAGGCTTCTATGGCTGAACGTACCATTAGGACGTTGAAAAATAGACTTTTGAAATATTCCAGTTTGAGTAGCACCTACAAATGGCTGAATGCTAGAAATAACAAAATCCTAAAATGATACGCGACATACAAATACGATCATAGATTCCTCAAAAATCAACTGAACTAACGAAAAACAAATTCATTAGTTACCTTACACCCATCTGAAAATAGCTGGGTCAGAAAAATTCGAAGTCGGCGATGTTGTGCGAATCAGTAAGACAAAACATATTCTCCACAATGATTACACACCCAATTGAATTACGTAATCATTCAAAATCATCAGAGTCAACATTACTCACCCCGTCATCTTTATACTGGAAGATATGCAGGGTGCACCTATTGGGAGTGCTTTTAATATATGAGAATAACAAAAAACTGCAAATCCTGTTATATACCTCGTAAAAAAAGTGTTGAGGAAAAAAGGCAAAAAAAATTACGTTAAATGGTTGGGTTTGTATAACAAACACCAAAGTTTGATCGAAAACGTCGACTTTGCACCTCATGGAGAACAAGCTCATCGAAATTGTAACCTTTTGTGAAGAAATATTTGTGTGTTCAACAAAAACACAATATCTGAAATTGACCAGTGATCTAAATCTATAAGAACGTATGCAAACGCAGATGGATATTCATTTAGAAAACGAAAATGTCTCTCGATAGTGGTTACGATAGTGAAGTTGAAGTAATGTGTAATAGTGACATAACGGAACTCTGGGTGCAATAGACAAAGCGTTGGAGCAATACAAAATGGCTTCTCGGAACGAACACCAGTTGCTGTTAATTACCTTTTCCATACCATATGAAATTCTGTGTAATCTGGGCCCATTTAGAGGCTTCAGGTCATACCTCATTTTGAAGCAACAGTTCTCCCCACTCGTTTCATTGATTTAACTTCTTTTGAGTAGGCGATTCTCATTTATATGCTACAAGAAATCATGAAAAATTTTTTCAAATCACAAATCGATGGTTATTTAAACGAATATGATTCAATAACAACACGTTGCAGGGACTACATTCACGTCACATAATACATCGAAAGTAATACCGAACAAAATTCCATATACAAGGATATCATCAACATGGAGTTGTCTCAACGAGATGTAAACGACGTTCTCTTGGGATGCTCTCTGACCGTATTTCTATGAAGGATGCCATGAAATTTTGTGATCATCATCGAGGTGTTTCTAACATTATTCAATCATGGTTAAGTGGAAATGAAACCAATTCAACCTCAGAAGAGATCATAGAAGGTTTTTGAAAAGCCTCAACTGTATATATCCTGTATACTATAGGCTTACGTGAATATTAATTCAATAATGAATAAAAAGTAGTATTTGATTTATGTAATAGATGAGAAATACAATTCTAGTGTTTTTTCAATTGATACTGATTGAAAATCAAGTTCCTATAAGTTATTCCCGATGAATCAAACATCATTCGATGAAACGTCATGTTCATTTTATCGAATGAATAAGAAATGGACATAGTATTCATATCATGTGAACGTTAAGCATATTTTGTAGGCTGTTCTGTATGTATGATATCTGTGTATAATTTGTGAATCTGGTGTCACATCATTATTGAAAATGTTTGTTATTTTCAAAAAAACGAAATATTTTCCCTTTTCCTGTTACGAACCATATCTTCACATATATTTTTAATCATAGTTATTGTGTGATAATCGAGTGATATCTGAATTTTTCATAATACTATAATGACCCCAGGGTAATATGTCATTAGAATCAACCAATAAAAACCGTTTGTCATCAAATGGACCCAATGTTTGTTTCGTTCAATTAAATATGAATATTAACTAAATCATCCTCTGAGCTATCGATTTTTGAGTTCGTTCGAATAAACAATTCGAATACTACTGAAAAATGTTTTATTGTTTCACAACATCATATTCAAAACTTTCAGTTTTCTAGTACAGATTTTACTATTAACCGAAAAAGAATACATTTTTGGTGTGAGACCAATAAATTCAGTCATTATATGACCCTTATTTTCATCTTTCATGAACCCTACAATCCTTCTGTTTCTTCGAGGGATATTATATGTATGCGTATATGGATAATCATGCGTATCAAATTTTTCACCATTTTTTATACATCAACTCCAAGAAGTTGATAAATGAGACTGTCTGTGTCAGTGTAGAGCAGTATTCAATTATCAATACCAAATTTTGATAACATGTATCGATAATGAAAATCATACACAACAGTTCATGGAAGGTCTGAATAGCCATTCAGTTTTTATCGTTTTGATTGCCATCAAGTCTTCATCTATAATCATTTTGGACTAGAAATCAAATTATTTGTTCCATACCGCTCCTTTTATTTTCGAACTCATTTTATAATTCGCCGGTTGTTTTAGTTTTTCATTGTTTTGCCGAAAACAGCATCATTGAGTAGTTTATGAAGGTTTCTCTTGAAATATTCTTTTGATTGAGCCCTCAATTGAGTATTAAAGTTAATATGAGGTTTCAACCAAGCAGCTTGTTTGAATTTCAGAATGCATTGTGATCTATTGAGAATCATTCCATTTGCTGAATACTGCTTTAAATTTCTGTAATGTAAAACATACTTTTTTTTCGTGAAAAAGGTTGTTATATATTTGGATATTTTCGATGATTCTGGTAACGTCAAAGTTATAAAAATTCTCCATCCACTAAAATTATTCATGAGGAAGGTACTGACACATTGAATGACCATGAAAATCATCAGCATACTACATGAAGTACTTACACTTTTGTCTAGAGTCATATCCAGCCATATACTTATTATTAGCTTTCGAATAACGATTGAATACCTGTGAGAGTGCCCCTTACAAATATTTTTCCTCAAAAATAATGAAATATTAACATCAAGTTGACGTTCTACTTTCCTAAGTTGGTGATATAATCATATAGAAACACTCATTTCTGAATGAATGATTTGATTGCATCAAGATGTAGTTAATAAAATTCATTTTTCAAGATATGGAAATAGTTTTTACTCAGAGTGAAAACAAGAGCTTCCCAAGAGGCTCCTAGATAGCGGATTGATTTATAAATCTGAATTTCATTCCTGCATTTCCATCATATTCTGTGACTGTTATATATCTTTTTCTATTCATGGGTAATAGACTCAATCGACCATTCTTTGACAAATCCTCAATTACTAAATGACAATCATATCCCGAAAAATAGTGAAACACTATATTGCACTGCGCATGCGCGAACCCCCTGAGAGTTCCCGTAAATCAAAAGTGGCTTCTTGTTATCTTATCATTTTCTTGGAAAGCTTTTTAGCAAATATGACAGTTTTCAATGAAATTTCTCAAATCAATTTTTCAATTCATTGGTACAATATTTTCGATTTTTGACTGAATGCACTATAAGCGACATGTTTTCGATAACGTGTTGAATTCAATTCTTTTTCCGCTTTGAATTGCAGAAGTATTGATCCAAAATCAGCGTAAATGACAAATGGATGTTTTTCTTGAAAACACGATCTTCAATCTATATGAATTTTTGTTTTGAAAATGGATTTTTACATTATCCTTTTCCTTATAGTCAATGCTATGTTCATCCAATTTTTTTTGACTAGTGAAATAATTTGAACAACGATCACAGAAGAAACACTTGGACCATTTCGATATTTGAAATGACAATAATCTGAAGAGATTTTTTATTCAACAATAATTATAATTCCTTGAACCAAAACTGAATCTACTCCATGATCAATAACAACATTTTTTGAATTGAAATATTTGAATTCAGTTCTGATTTGATCAATATTTATCATGATAAATTCCCCATAGCAAACAGTCATCACTTTTACACATTCTATTCTTCCCAAAATACAGGCATTTCTATTTAAAAAAATCAATCTTAAAAAAATAGTTCTATACCATTCGAATTTATAGTAACAGTAGTTCGTATGCGACTTGCAAAAGATGATTGTATGTCTTTTCATTTTATTCTATCACTCTTTTTCTCCTCCGTGATTCACCCACAGCAAACAATTCTAATCAACATTCTGAAACATCTCAAGTTAGATAAGTTCGTTCAAAATGCAACAAAAATACCATGAGTCACATCTGGATTTGAGACAGCCGAGTGTTTCATATTCGATTCATTAATCAATCGGAAGTGCCTTTTTTCTAATTTGATCCAATTGATCCGTTGAGAAAATGTGGAAGATTTCAAATTCGAAAATGCTTTTCGGAAACTGTCAATTACACTATCACTAACCACACCCATATCTGCAGCCATGGTCACGAATATCACTTGAATTCAACAATTACTAACCTTGAATTTTCACTAGTTCAAAAAGAATTTTCAGTCCGCTATGCACTCTGAATATGAGTTCGTATTTCCCTGGAGTAAATTTCGCAAAAAATTTTTGAATCACTTCAGTGCATCTTTCATGTAGAAAAACACTCTTTACTTCTTATTCCACCAGTGGAGTTTCCCCATATCTGGTTGATAAAGTTTTTACGGCATGTATCAATTGGGGTTGATCTTTCGGTATATCAACCTGTTTCATAGTTTCCCCCAATTCTGAAAGGGTGCATGTATTTATTTCAGAGATATCTATTTGTGAAATAATAAAATATTCCGACACAAGTTATCAAATGATTGGAAGTGTTGCATTTGGTTTCGTATCCATCCGACAATTCTCATCAAAAACATAATTCCTTTTTCACAGAATTGATAAAATTGATAACAAACCACAATGATGTTCATAAATTTTCCACTTCGCTCATTACCACATTCTGAAATGAACAACCAACTGATTATTATTTGCTGTATAATGATTGAATTTGTCATCTGTGTATTTTCATAACTGATAACGAAATGAAAACGACTTGCAATTCTGTCTTATAATTCCAAGTGAAATTACTCGGTGGAAATGAATTGAAATTTGATTTCTACATGAACAATTCGTATCATTTTTGACTGAATATTTTATGAATTTCATATTTAGTGATAGTATCATAAAAAAACAGCTCATATACTCAACTTTTATAAAACATGTAGATTAAATTTTCTCTAGAAAAATTTTCATATGATTTTCACAATTACAACGAGTAGGTACACATAATAATATCACACAAGCCATTGCAAAAACATCATTCATTTCACTTTCCATATTCGCCTCAACGATGATTATATTGAAGAGGTTCGTTTTCCATATATACACTGATTATGTTCAATAACAATCTCAGGTTGAATACATTTCGATGGATATGTTGTTACTGTGGGTAGTTGTCTCAAAGTGTATTTGGTACCAAGAGTAAATCGCTAATCAGCAGTATATCATGCCAACACGCCCCCTTTTTTCTGAAAAATAACTCTTGATACGATGTTCAAATGAATAGCTTCATAATATACTACCAAAATAAATAAAATGCATGCTACATACCTATGATTTTTATTTCCTTGTTCTCCAGTAGAAATCTGGAGGTGAGTGTATCCGCATTCCCTCCTATCTTCAATAATAACAAAATTAGCCTCCTATATTTTTCACACTTCTGAAAATGCTAAAATATGTTTCTTGACGTCGAGGCGAATCCATTGATGTCAAAATTATCGAAATCAGATCACCAGAAGTGAAAACCGGAAATAAAACAATTTTCCTGCAGTTCTAGACTCTCCTCTATATGGGTAAATCGACTTCACCATTGGTTTTCTTCCATCTCAATGTTTATAACCCGGAAGTGTTTATTTTTCGATGAATCGTAAAGATCCGAAACATTGTTAATTCATATATTGGTCACCATCATCGACGATAAATAATGCTGAATTTCATCAGTTCGGACTTCCATTGTCCAATATTGTATAATATGATTTGAAATCCCTGAAATACACAATACAATTGAAAATTGAAAGAGTAGCTAAAAAGGGGACAAATATATTAAGCAAGAAACCTGGAAAGAATTCACAGTGGAATAAAATTGAACAAATAAAATGAAAATGAATCAATATAATAAAAAAAAAAATACGCGATTCCAAACCACGTTATTTCACGACGTTTCGATTGTTAGGATCCACAATCGTCTTTGGGTGATTCATCACGAAACGTCGTGAAATAACGCAAATTTTTTTTTGATTATAATAATTTATTTTTATTTTATTTGTTCGATTCTATTCCACTGTGAATTCTTTTCAAGTTTTTTGCTTAATATATTTTCCTTCCCTTCAACTACTCTTTTAATTTTCAATTGTATTATTTATTTCAGAGATTTCAAATCATTTCATACAATATTAGACAATGGGAGTACGAACTGATGAAATTCACCACGAAACATTATCATTCACTTTCATATAAATAATGCTGATGTATTCCTTCGTCGATGATGCTGACACAACTCACTAAATTACAATCGAAAAACTTCAAGCCTTTTCTCAAAATGATGAATGTGTATACACTCTGTATGTATATGAATATATATTTCCCAATAACATAATACACGCGCGATCATGTTTTTCTTGAACGATGAAATAAATACCTTGTATACGTTTTCGATTGGGATCGCACACACCCGGTATACGTTCCTAATTCAGGACCACAAAGATAGGTGAGTGGAATCAGACCTAACTGAGAATTAATTTTTTCTGCTGACATTAACACATACGTTTCTGAAGAAACCGACTCTTTTGTACTACTTGACACTCACCATCCTGCACTACCAGTTGAGTTTACTCGAAATATTATCAAAAACAAATTTTGTACAGCTGACTGTAGGTGATCAGATTTCAAAAAAATTGACAATGAAAAATTCAGTTCATCAATCAACTGGAGTGAACTCAATGAACTCATGAATATTGATCAAATATGTACAAAATTCGAAAGTATTCTACAAACAACCATCAGACAGTGTACTCCAATGAAGGTGAATCACACACCTAATTATCCCAATTGGTACTATAGAACTATCATCAACAATATTCAAAAAAATATTCTGATCTTGAATTATACAAATTAAATAATGAAGATAATAAGAAACCCCCATATGTACAAACAACGAACAAATTGTTCCATTCTGAATAATCCAAAAGAAATTCACAAAATAATAAATCAGCTATTTTTTTTCAGTATTTCCAAATCCTATAATCCCACGTTCCTGAAAATATCTCACTTATCAATGAGGTTTCACTCTTCCTCCAATTGAAAAATATACTGAATATTTACACTTTCACCATCAGCGAATCACTGTACAATTACAACGTTTCTGTGGGTTAGCAGACAAGCACGACTCAAGCATACAAATTGCTTAGGTACAGTCTCCTCATCCAACAGAAACTTCAAAATACTCGTCGATATGTGTTATTATCTGTACACTTTAATCTGAATCAATCTGAAATCTGATTACAGGTAACTTGAGAAGAGAAAAGTTGAAATGTCACTAAATTGATGGATGTTCATCATCGCACAGTCGAAGGTTACCCAAGGATCCAATTTGGTTCCGCTGTTGATTTATGATTTCTATAGAGGAAATATGTGCTTCGATACAATAAGAATAAATGATTTCTGCTGATAACTTGAAGCATTTCAGAGAAATACGTGATTCATCTGAGAGTATGTTGCTCTAGAGAGATTTGAACTCACTCCGAAAGTGGTACAATGAAAACAAGCTCTTTCTCAATGTTATGAAATGTAAAATTATGACTTATGCTTGAATATTGAATCCTTACCAGTTCAGTTATACAATTGATAATATCGCCTTACCAAGAGTTAATGATACTCTTGACTCAAGAATCTTATTCGGCAATGAACTTACATTCGAGGCGCACATTGAAAATACTGTTCAGAGAGCTTCTTAGTCACTGAGATTGGTTATAAGAAACTGCAGAGAGTTCATATCATTTGCATGTATTCGGTCGGTTTACTATAGTTTGGTAGTAGTTCTGTCTGAAATCCTAATAAAACAAAATACATTGATGTTTTGGGAGGTGTTCAGAAGAAATTCCTCAAGTTTGCGTACCATAAGACACATGGAAACCATATGGATAAAAATTATGGATACATTTGTCTTCTGAATGAATGTAATATCGAGAAAAAGACGAGAAAGTGCAGATCAAATTTTCATCTATCTATTGGTGCCATGGACTCACCAATTCTATGGTACCAAATAAATGTTACTGTCTCTCGATATGCGTCCAGACCAAATGTCATATTCCGCATCAATGTACTCAATTCTCAGCACCATTTCTACAGTTCAATAACCTCTTTGTGCCAAATTGTCAATAAATATTTCATTGATTTGAGAGCTCACCCTGAATCAGTTTGTATAATTTCAGATGGCTTGTATAGATTAGTTCCTAAGTAAATATCTAAATGTTTTACTCATACTTCCATTCATCTGGAAATAGTTACCTCCTCAATTAATGTATAATCCTTTTAATGGTGGGCCTGGATGTATCATAATAAATGAATGAATAAATAGATAAATATTATCCCGTCTTGCTGCGAAACAGAAAAATGACATGTGCCATTTTTCCTTGTTAAATGAGGAACTTTCACTCCTACCATTTTTTATCAGTTCAACAATACGACATCAAAATACGGTGAGTTACCTTATTCGTGGTTTTATGCAAAGTTACAGATCAAATGAAACAAATCTCAGTAGCGAACCCGCGTCCCTATTTTCTCTTCTTCGTCAAATATAGATCTTATGAAGTTAGTGAACCAACCACAAAACAAATTTCAAATTCTAAACTAATGAACAGCAATTCAGGATCGGTACGACGATAAATATTGTTAAACTGGGGTGTTTCACACCTGTGATAAGCTATATCAACGAATGTTGCGAGCGGGTTTTGGAAATTTGGCTAAAATAAATAACACTCTGGTGGCAAGCAAGCTAAGAGCAAATATATAAAACGATTTATGATCAAAAGGGAAGCGTAGTAATGAAAACTTGGATTACCCATACGGAAACCGTCGGATGACTTTCAACTTTATGAATTATCATGACAAATAAATGGATTTGGAAAATCTGTTTTTCTATTTTCGCGTTCCTGAATTGGAAAAGAGATGAAATATTGATTTAGTGAGTACATAGTTCAAAAAAAATCATTAGTACATCATCTTGTAGGAAAAATCATGTGAATTGAAGAGGACACCGCTTCTCTTACCGCACAAAACGAAATCCATTATAGTTTTGGTATTTTCAATTGAGATGCAGAAGCACTGGAAAAAAATCCTCGAAAACATTCTGGGGTCAGTACCTTTGAGAAATTCGTAAATAACAATGGATTCAAATATAAAGGGCTATTCAAATTCGTTTCTATACATGGATATCTCGTGAACGATAAGAGATAGAGTGTCGGTTAACATAACAAAGTTGCGTATTTTGGAGACCTATTTAGTGATGTGAAAAATTCGAATATAGCTCTTTTGGTTCTGGAAATATACAGGAAAAACCAAAAAATTCCAGATTATTTTTTTGCCTGTATCTTCTTTATTCGCAGACATATCGGAAATCTATCCACATTTTGCTATTGGCACTCGATGTATGCTATCAGATTATGTTCACGAATCTTTTATACAGGGTGTCATCTGACTTGGGTCACCCCCATCTTTGAATTTTCAAATATGGACCTGTTTTTTTTGTTGTGGTTTTTGAATCGTCGACGTTCACATTATACTGACAAGTTCAATTCAATTCTATATTTCAGGATTTTCCGATAATATTTTATTATAATTGGGTGAATTATAAATTGTTGTAAATTGGTTGACTGAGTTGAATAAAAACACAATAGCAACTTTCCTTATGTACCGTAGAAATTCTCGAAAGTTTATTTTACATTTATAGGTACCTATCCATAGTTTTTTACATTTCCATTGCTCTGAGCGTTTTCTACAACAAACTTCGAATAGCAAAACCTTTTATGATTATCTGAAACATATCTACAACAAAATTATAGTGTATATGTTTTGATAAGGAGAAAAATAAATGATAGCAAAAATAACTTCCGAAACGAACACTATAATTGCAATGAAAATTTGAATGAAGTAATTTATATACACAAAAAAATTAAAGGCGCAATAAATATTCGAATTGATGTCCTTCCATTTCTAGACATTTTTGAACTCGTTTTTTATATTATTGGTTGCCCTTAATACACTCCTTTGCTGTATTGTTGCGAAAGCATTCAAAATTCTCAATCTCAATTCTTCCACATTTTCTATTTCTCTGTCAGCGTAAATCCTATTTTTCAATGTCTCCCATAGAAAACAGTCCAAAATAGTAGGATCTGGTGATCTTGCAGGCCACTTTATTTGCCCATTATGTCAAAAGAGTTTTTGAAGAATATCGATAAAAAACTGATTTTCCTCCACAAAAAAATGAGTTTCATTCAATAAATATAATATATTTCTGTTGTAGATATGTTCCAAGTAATCATGAAAGGTTTTGCTATTCGAAGTTCATTGTAGAAAACGCTCAGAGCAATGGAAATGTGAGAAAATATGAATAGGTACCTATAATGAAAAAGAAACTCTCGAAAAAATCTACAGTACATAAGAAGACGTGAAAGTTGCTATTGTATTTTATTCAACTCAGTCAACCAATTTACAGGGCCGTAATTTAAAAAGGAATAATTCACCCAATTATAATAAAATAATACCGAAAAATCCTGAAATACGGAATTGAATTGAACTTATCAGTATGAAATGAATGTCGACGATCCAAAAACCACAACAAAAAATACAGGTCCGTATTCAAAAATTCAAATATGGGGGGTGGTAAGTCAGATGACACCCTGTATAAAAGATTCATGGATATATTCTGATAGCCCACATCAAGTGCCGAAAGCAAAATGTGATTAGATTTTCAATATGTCTACGAATAAAGAAGATACAGGCAAACAAATAATTTGGGATTTTTTGGTTTTTCCTGTATATCTCCAGCACCAAAAGAGCTATATTCGATTTTTTCACATCATTGAATAAGTCTCTGAAATACGCAACTTTGTCCTGATTCAACCGACACTCTATCTCTTATCGTTTACGAGATACCCATGTACAGAAACGAATTTGAATAGCCCTGTATAATCAACTTTTGAATTTATATCCATGAATACCTCAAAAAGTTGGAATTTATTATGATGAATAATTCTCAAAAATTTTAAATAAATCACCATCCTTCACACATTGAATCGGTATCGGTTCAAAGTTCAGGCAATGCTACAACCTGTTACATCCGCCTCTTCATACACAGCTAGCCACCGATTCCAAGTATGACATAAAACATTATTTGCTGAATAAACAGTTTCATTGAAAACTCCAGAAACAGGTCATTTCAATGGACCTTTATAATGATATTGGGATAACCATCTAGGTGAAAACTAGATATAGTTTTTTCACAATCGTGTAATAACGATGGTCGTGACGTTACTAACGTTTGATATGAACTTGGCAACCCGTAAAACTTATACAAATTCATTTTTTTTCTGTATTCTTGTTTTACTAACTGTGCGTGCGACATTGCCTAATTGTTTTTGAAGTCGATTTGACAGTTATTTCAGAAATTACGAATATTACGAAACAATACTTTATATTTGGAAATTGGAGAGATATTCGATCGAGTAGTGGGTATTTGAATATTTATATCGTATATTCATTCATGTATGTTGAAAGTATTTGAAATAAGTTTTTAAGGTACTCTGCATATAAACTGGGATATCACATTGGTGAATATGACTATAAAACTATATTGGATATTCTTAACTTTAATACTCTAGCTCATAGAAGATTAGAATCAGATCTTACAACTAATTCATAAAATAATCAATGGTAGCATCAATTCCTCGGAACTTTTCGAACTTATAACTTTAAATGTGAATCCAAGGAGAACAAGAAATTTGGAAATCTTCAAAGTACCCTTTTGTCGTTCTGTAGGCAGAATTTTGAGACTTGGAGAATACATACAATGTGGATTTAGAATTCTTTCTTTCAATTCTTCTGTGGAAACATTTAAAGAGACTGTGAAAAGATTTTAATTCGTTAACTTATTTTTACGACTTTTTTCATTAACACGCTTATATAAGCTTCGGTTGTATCTATGTATCTATGTATGTAACGGAATCTTTGAGCACAATTTTCACCAATTTCCAGAAGTTTGATTTATTTGAAACTTTGCATACGTATCAAGGACCGATGACAATGCAATAATTTGATCATAGTTTTCCATTATCCTTATAAGGACCGCCAGGATTAATAAAT
>WOGR01003029.1:0-16432 GCA_015342045.1 Leptinotarsa lineolata
GGCGCTGGAAGCCAAATCTGGCGAACACGGTGGATGTGGGAGCAATTCGAAGTTCAATTCATGTAGTTTTGCCATTGTTTTGATTGACTTGTGACACGCTGTGTTGTCTCGATGAAACAACATTTTTTTCTTTGCCGTATGCGGTCGTTTCTTTGCAATTTCGGCCTTCAAACATTCCAATAACGCTATATATTATTCACTGTTGATGGTAAAATTTTCCTTCTCAAGATAGTCGATGAATTTTACACCGCGGACATTCCAAAATACCGAGGCCATAACCTTTCCAGTAGATTGTTGTGCTTTCGGGCGCTTTAGAGCCGGTTTATCAATACTTAGTTAAATGCTTCCTCAAAGCTAAGCTTAGCTAATAGTCAATATTGCAGTTTTTACTCAAATCGTTTATCATACCCTGACGGATGCTAACAGTTAACTAAGGTTGGCATGAGTGACATTTTCAGGGGCTTGTTTCTGTTGAAGAATTGATTTTCAAAAATGACAACTGCTAACAAATAGTTCATAATTCATACAATATAACCTATATTTCATTACTATTTTCAATTTCCCAAATTGGAATTTTTCCTAAAAGTTTGAGTTCCGAGAGGATATGAAAACCGAATAATGAAATGAATAGTACTGAATTTTTCTCCAATCTGAATCTTCTAACAAAATCCATGTCATCTAATTAATTGAAAGCATCATTACGTTCATTGACAATATTAGGTCTTCTTTCTGCTTCAATAAACTCCACTATATTCTCATCTTCATCATTTAAGAAATGGAACACTTCCATGATAATACAATTATGAAAATAACGTCTTTACTTGGAACAACAACAAATATAAATAACCTACTTTCGAATGCGCGACCACATAACTGTCAGCTAAAATAAAAAACTATCACTTTCTAGCGACTGTTATGTCACTGAGACTTCAGCTACCAGTCGATGGTAACAATGTTAACGAAAAACAGTTTGACTAGGAGATAAGACAAAACCATTAGTCAAATGAGCTTAGCTGGCGATTGATAAACCAGCCCTTAATGTTTCTGTCACCTACCTCAAAGCTAAGCTCAGTTAATGGTCAATTTTGCAGTTACTATTCAAATCGTTTCATACCCTGACGTATGCTATTGTTTAATAACTATCGGTTAACTAAGATTGGCATGAATGACATTTTCAGGAGCTTGTTTCTATTGGAGGATTGATTTTCAAAAATGACAACTACATCAGGCAGTTCATGATTCATACAATATAACCTATATTTCATTACTATTTTCAATTTTGTAATGTGAAATTTTTCGGAAGTTTGAGTTCCGAGGGGGCATATGAAAATTAGAAATAAAAGAACATCCAATTTTACCTATCTGTTGCTGTTCCAAGTACTTGCTCTATTTGTTCTATAATATATGAATAATACCGTATTTTCTCCAATATGAAACCTCTCTCAAAATACACCTCATCTAATTTATTGAAAGCATCATTACGTTCGTTAACAATATAACAATATAAGGTTTTCTTTCTGCTTCAGTGAACTCCATTATATCCTCATCTTCATCATTTAACAAATGGAAAACTTCTATGATACAATTATAAAAATTACCTCTTTACTTGGAAAAAGTATTTCCCAAAACCATTTGTGACATAATAACAACAAACATAAACTACTTTCGCATGCGCGACCATATAACTGTCAGCTTGAATTAAAAACTATCACTTTCTAGCGACTGTTATGATAACTGAGACTTTAGCTACCAGTTGATGGTAACAATGATAACGAAAAACAGTTTGACTAGGAGCTACGACAAAACCATTAGTCAAATGAGCTTAGCTGGCGATTGACAAACCAGCCCTAAGGGTACCAGCTATGAAATTATAGAAATTACCGGGGTTGCCAAACTTATAAATTCGAGAATGGAGATCGACATAAGAGTTGCTCAAGTAATTTCATTCATTACATGTTCATTCAAATCAGTTTGTACACTTTTTTTTCTAATGTTATTGTTAATCGACTCATTCTCAAACTCAGGGTTGGTAAAACTCAGGGTAGGTAAAACTCAATTACTTAAAATTCAGGTACCTCAAATTGTAAAAATACAAAGCATTAAATATGTAGATTTTAGTTAGTATAGACACGCCTGAAGAAGCTATTGTGTGGCGAAACACGTGTTACGTTTTTGTAAAACTTTCAGGTGAAAATCTCACAAGTGTTTCTCGAATATATTTTTGGTATCACTCAATATTCTCCATTTCTTACTTTCCCCCTCTTCTTGATCTGTTGCAGCAATTTTCAACAAAAACATACAGAATACAGAAAAACATATTTCAAATTAATTTATTAAAGAAATATATAATTAAAAAAATAAAGTAAACCTTAATCCATACGAGTCTTCAAATTCTTGATGGTGACCTTATCTTTCTCTCTGAAATGAAACCAAATAAGTCAACTCGTCGCAAAAACATTCGCCACAAATACTCACATTATATACACTGTTGCACCCCACCCAGATATAGCGTCTCTATCGAAAGCGTTGATCAGTGCCTGAGAGGTCGTCTCGAACAAGTCTTCTGGACTGAGATTGGGCTCCCAGAGCGCCTCGCACATACCATACAGCTGCGCAGAAGCGGTGCCCCCCACGACGAAATCATTAGGAGGGTTGATGCACCCAATGAGATCCATGTTGCAAATGAACGGCTCGTACGTCTTTGGCATCAACCCAGCGACGACAGGCTCCACAAAGAAGGGCCCGAACCTCTTCTCGTACAGCATGTTCGAGAGCATTGCACTAAACACTTTGGGGGATATGATCCTGTTTTCTTTGAGTTCGTACAGGTTTTTTCTGAATCGCAGCTTCTCCATGACGGTCTGGGTATCGGTTGCCAGGCCGGGGAGGCCGACGTACAAGTGAGGGCCCATTTCGAATATTTTTTCGAAGTTTGTAGCTACTGTTTGGGCTTGGATGCCGAATCTGCGATCTGCTGCTATCGAGACGCAGTTTTCGCCTTTCATTGCCACCATGGCTCCACCGTTGTAGGCTAGGATTGACTGAAATGGTAAAAAAAAGGAGTTATATTGAAAATTTGGAAGTGTTATGGAAATACGCTTTGTCATTAAACATAACCTAAGTAAAACCGGGAGAAATGATTTGGAAGACTTACCATTATTTGATGATATTAATATGTTACGAATTCAATTCAAAATTCTTCTGAAAATAATACTTTACATACAAATGATTAAATTTAGTAACTGAATCGAACTTGCAGTTCACTCGCAGTTTTGACAGTGACATTCCATATTTATATTCCATTATTCGTTTTCAACTCACAGATCACAGAACTAAATCCTAGAGTTTTGATTCTGTAGTTCATTTCAAAAGCATCTAGGAACAACAGCTGTTTGGTATGTCACATTACAATATAAAATTATACCTATTATTCTTTGACTTTCAACTTCTCAATCGATATATAAAGAATATATGATTCCAAAAAAAATATTATTTAATCAGAATAAAAAATTTCGATGATGTAATTAGAAGCACAGAATTTTGTTTACCACAAACAAAAATCCAACCGATATCATTATACAGGAAAATACTATTCAAATTTAATATTATTCAACAGCAAAATATATACTTGTGATGCACTGTTTTGGAACCTTTCGTGTAGTAATGAATCTTACTGGAGTTTTATCCCAACACCAAACCGTTATTTTAACACCTCCACACGTGTTTCGATTACCAAGTGATCATCTTCAAGAAGAAGAGACGAGTTTAGTCGACCAATCAGGTATCAGCAGCTTAACGACATACCAGGATGGCCCACATCAGAGAGCAAAATGCTTCTGGTTTGCTCTCTTTCCCTTTCTCTCTCGCACTAACGTTTTCGCATGTTCTGAATTTGCCCACAAGTGACGCATGAAATATACCTATTTCTCTCTCAGACTGATTCATTTCATATTTCCCATCTCTGTTCTACATATTCTGGAAAGATTCATTGTTCATTGTGCAAGGGTACTAAGACTATTACCGATATGTATCTCTGCGACTGGCGATCTCTCAGATCAGGTGCGGGTAGCCGGTACCGACCGAAAGGCTACGTTGAAATATTTTTGAAGTAAATTTTTATTGATGCCATTCGCTGTATGTTAGGAATATTATGAACGATTTTACTAAAAACTGTTATACTTGCCATAAACTTTTTTCTTCACCTTTAGTTGCATTTATTTTATGTAATATAACCTAGGTTAGAAACTAGACTTAGTTTTATTGAACTTGTAAAAATAAGTATATTTTTGTAATTATTAAAGTAATAAAAATGTTCAGGTTTGTAAAGTTTGGATGTCACATTAGACTTAAAAACGAGTAATATTGTAATGAACAAACTTTGTGGTGCCCATCTTTTGACTGAATAATTAATTAGAGCTTCCGATGGAGGTTAAGAGATGTCAATAAATGTTTATGTATATGCAAACACCTTTGTATATAGACCATACAAAAACTGTTCTGGCCTCATATCATTTCCATTTGGAGTTGGTCACTGGCGGAAAAATGCATCATAAGAAATATAATCATTTATTAAAAATAATGTAAAAAAACTATACACTGGCTATTGCAGATTAAAGAATAAAGTTTGTATGAACTACAATTTTGACTTAACATTCGATTACACAAAGTTGGCACAAAACCATTCTAAGTATATACAAACTCTTTCTTAAACATGTAAAAAGCGTAAAAAGAAAAAATGATTCATATAGGCAAAAAAGGTATAGAAGGTAAAAGTAAACTAATCACAAGGGTATTAACATACTCTTGATGAAGTGTGAAAAGGGATTATTTCAGACTGTGTGGTCGAAGAAATCAAACTAGATTCTATTTATATCATCTATGATAGCAATTATACAATTTCCACAACATATCTCAAGACTCGTTTCGCTACATGGTATCTTCATCAGTTGGATTATCGTGGATTAACAGGTCAGAGTATTCATAATTGATTTATATAATGAAAATTAATGTCGAATGAAACTAGTCAGACAAAATGGTTTTGACTTTCGCGGCTGAGGTTTTCAGTGTCACTATTTTCCGGCTTTCAAACTCGGAAAACAGTGACACTGAAACTAGTCAGGTTGAGAGGAATTTCAGTTGAGTTGGTAAGCAGTTTTACCAAAATTAAATCATTTAAATTATATTTAAATTTTCAACTGAATAATTTGTCCAACTTTTTAAATTTTGAATTTGTGATAAAAATCATTAATTTAGTTCAAAAAAAAAGAAAATTACAGAAACGTTAAATCAACTTTAGAAATGTGAGCAACCTTATAATGGCAGTTTGATTCTCCACCAAAAAACCAATGATTTCCTTGCGGCACTAAAAATAATCCCCCTTCTCCCTGTTTTTTCTAAATACAGTCCAAGACAGACCTCCTCCTATAATAAATACTATGAACCTGACAAACGGAATATGATAAATTAAATATATTTACAACTAGGTAGTCCAGAACGTTATGAATATCCGCCACTTATCTCGGCAAATAATATCCATTTCAATGGTGCTCCTAAGTTTCGAAAAAAAAAATTAATTAGACTTATCTAGATATACACAATTGGAACCACAGGCATAAAATCAATCCATTGAAAATACTCATCTCACATATGAACAAAATTAGTCTCTCAATGTGCATTTTAGTAACAGATTACTAAAACTGTCTTTCCTGATGAGGCTAACTTGATTAGCAAAACGTGTCGAGAGACAGTATTTTTGTTCATATGGGGAAAAGATGTTTTTAATAGATAGACTTATCTATTTTTGTCAGCTGATAATGAAGTAATGATTCGGTGTTCATATACTTTCAGAGATGCAGCCTCTTGAGAGTAGAAAAATTTCATTTCAAGAACTCAATTCCGGTAATAAAAACACGTAAAATAACACATCCTCTTGTCGACTGCTTCATTTGGAATGTTAGTCGCCCATTTCAAACGTTTTCGAAAAAGTAAAGTGAAATTGAAAATGATTTATTAATTACCGTAAATGCCTGTACAAATATGAAAAGTTTAAAAGAGTTTGCTGTTTGAAATATTAGACAAACTCAAAAGACATAACAAATAGGTATGAATATTTAAAAAAAAATTGTGGAAAGCAACCAAACATCTCAACAATTTCATTTTTAATTCATTTTATGATCGTTCTCCAAAGCAAAATGAGCAAAACTAGATTTTTCTGGTCTCCTAAATCAGATATGTGATGCGTGTTCTTTGCAACGAAATTCAATGGCTCGCTTAGTCTGACCGATATATTTATTGTCATTTCTCACAGCTTATTTCAAATATCGCTGTTTTACCCAAGTCTTACAGCTAGTGGTGGTTGATACTCGGTAATAAGAAAATCAATTCATCAATAAAACAATGCTCAGCAGCAATAATCACAACGGAATCTGATAATGATGACAAGGATGATGATGGTGTGGATGGGAATGAAGACAGCTTGACTGTAAATATGAATTCACCACTACTAAAAATGATTTTTACATATGAGAACCTAGTGGAGAAAGTACGAAAAGTTGTCAAGTTTTTCAATCGGTCTTCTTACAAAAATATGTAGAGGAACAAGAAGGTCCTAAAAAGAAATGGCATTGAAATTAGACACGTGTTGATTTTTCAAACATAAACCTGTAGTTTCAGTTCGATTTTATAACATAACTTCAGAAGTTGGTCTAAAAAGTCAAAAAATGAAAATTACCATGACAAATTTAAAAAAACTTACCCCTTGAGGAACATACATGTCTGTATAGTCCCTCAAATGAATTCAATTTATCAATGCGGCCTTCTTTTAAATGAAACTGCAATGAATTCAATTATGTAAAACGTATTTTGAATGATGAAAAGGGGGTAGTATTCTCTATCTTTCAGATGGACATACAAATTTGACATTGCATTAATTTCTCGTTTGATTTTGTAACATTGCCAACAGATCCAACATCAAAAGCTCATTGTTAAAGTATCATTTGGTTCCATAAATAATTATGATTTAGTTTGCTAAAAGACAAAATTAGGAAAGAATCACGAGTTTTTCTGGAAAAAAGTTGAAGTGGCGAATGATTAATGGCCCGCAGCAAGTGGTTGAGAAAAGAAGGTGTCATTTCATGAATTTTTGTTACCAGAAATGACTTCCTGAAACATATTTTTGTACTTTTGAGTGAGCCTATCTCTTGAATTTACTGTAGCGCCTAGTACTGACTAGTTGGTGATCATCAAACAAAAATACGTGAGTCTAATGAGAAATTTTTTCGAAACCAGAGTGAGCCGATGTAATGAACATTTACAAAAAACTGCATCCGAACAAATCGTAGATATTAGCACCTTCTGAACGTTTCATCGAAAACCCATTAAAAACGTTTCAAAAACTCCTCGGACACGATTCTAGCTCTAGCATTCACAGCTAGCTTCATCTCGGAAATCTCCTTATCAATCTCCTCCATGAAATGGATGACAAAGTCGACCAGCTTGTGTTTGTACATCTGTTCTGTGTGAAAGTTCGTTATCAGAAAGCTGATATCGTAACCATCGATGGGTTTCCTCCTAAGTACTATGAAATTTTCTGCTCGCATCATCATGAACCGCATAAACTTCTTGCAGAGAATTTTCTCGATCTCGTCTGCCTGCTTGACGGCGATGCTGATCCTTATCGAGTTCACCGAAGACTCTATGAGCACCTTTTCCTTCTCGTTTCTAGAAATCACAACGGGATTCAGCAAAAGTTCTTTGGAGCTCCTAACCTCAACTTCCGGTTTGTTGTGTCTTTCTACCACTTGGGAGGAGAAATTGTCGAGGCACATGGCCGCGGTTAGTGTATGGCGAACTGCTGTTAGGTATGGCTTTAGAGTGGCCGACATTGTGGCGAAAATTTCGAGTATTTATTTATCCAAATAACCACACCTCCCACAGACTAACTCACTTTTTGACACTTTGTTGACAGTAACGTAGATGACAGTTATAACAAACTTCAGACATAGAATAATAAACATCAGAAGGGATTCTCGACACCAGCACCACAGAATAGTAAACAATCAGAATTGGAACTCCAAAGCGGCGCCTTTGATCTTTATTCGATGTTTTCAGGGACCTTGATGATCTCTATGTAGATCTGAGGGTCGTCTTTGCCCAATACGTACAAAAAATTCAGAACATGTGATATTTTTTTTTAAATTAAGTTTGTGGAGATCAAATCTTAAGGTATAGCTTATGAAATTTCCATGGATTTTCATCAAGAAACGGCCAAAAGATTTATATTTTTTTTGGCTTGAAGAAATACAATTAAAATTTTCCGTGTTGTCTAATGTAATATTTGTACATATAAAGCGTTTTTCATTGGTAAAACTAACTTTCTGTGTATTTCTACCCTTTATTAATGTATGTAGAAATAGAATGTGCACGCTTTACCAATAGAAAACGCTATAATATTCCTTCAATACCCTCCTTATTAGTAGTGTTTCGAGTTTGGTACAACACAGGTCGCTTATGGCATACAGGGTGGCCAAAGAGAAGGACCCGTTATCAGAAACTTCAACATTTTAGTTAACGCAAGGACCCATTGATATTTTATTAAAAGTTGATACTCTCTTCTGGAATTTTTGACAATGATATTCCACACCCCCACGATAAGGGTGGCAAACCTTATAGATATGTAATAAAAATGTACCAAATTTCATGTATTGAAAAATGTTCAAAAATCATAAATCATCACAGATTACTGTAACATACATAAATCATTCCGAGTCGGAATTATAAAAATCATTGGCAGAATCGACATTAATCTCAACATCTAAATTATTATAGCAACCCTTATATTTCCGTACAATATCTCCCCACAAAAACGTTTTATCACATTTCGGACAGTTTCCCTCCAAAGGCACGTACTCTCCCGATTGCAAGAAATATTTCGACAAACAGATAATGTGACAGTTGAGATTGCAATTATTATTCAAACACCTCAGTGGTCGTTCCTCGACAGTTTCAAAGCATATGTTGCACTGATTGCTGCATTCGGAAGTTTGACTCGGTTCTTGGGAGCTTTTAGGTAGTTTCTTGCTCACTATGGGACCATGACAAATCGGCATATGCATGGGGGGAAGCATCTGCACCTAAAAAAATATTGCCAAATTGACTTAATAAAAGCAATTCAGCAATTACATTGCTCATTTTTCAAAAAGGAGAAACTTGGACGTGGCTTACAAGACAATTAATAATTAGGGTAAATTTATTGAAAACAATAATATAAAAACTCAGTGTTGGACAGATCAGGAGTATATGAGTTGACTTGCGGTTTTTGCCCAAAACTTTATATTGGCCAAACGAAAACCTTTTCAGAAAGAATAAGATGACGGGGACGATGTGCGGGGTAGAGAGGCGGTCTAAGCAATGAAGCGCCATCGCCGAGAACGCGGGCAGACGTCGTTGACGGTTGTGTTAGTTTTGCGAAATTTCTTTATAGGTAAAATAATTCGATTCTCGATGCTATTCATTACTTAGTGTAGTTAGCATATTTTTTCAGTAACTGTATTTTTGAAGTAAAAATATAAATTACTAGCTGTTGTTCGCGACTTCGCCCGCGTAGAATTTGATTTGTCACATCTTCCTGGGAGGAGAGATTCCAAAAGTCCACGACATTCAAACCCGAAAAATAGTGACACTGATGCTTGAATGTATTCAAAACAAGTTTTTAAGGTACTCTCCATACAAACTGGGATATCATATTGGCGAATATAACTACTGAATTATATTGGACATTCTTAACTTGAATACTCTGGTTCATAGAAGACATTATAATATGCAACTCACTGGAAACTCTCTGACGAACTCCTTATTGAGCCACCTAATATTGAGAGGTAATCTGCACCACGGACCGATTTTCAGCATCTCAGTCAAAACTCTAAAACAAAAATCGTAAGACCTCTCCCTTGGTTTTTTCTTAGGAACGTGCCTCAGCCTTCTTGAGACGTACGGATGCTGCCAAGCCCACTCAAACTGTGCAGAAATCAAGAATTAAAGCAAGTCGCTTATTGTCGTTTGATACTCACACGCAGGGCAGATATATCATTCGGAAATCCATGTATTATCATCACCATCGACCTGAAACACTTTCATAGAACTCGCGAAGGCTGAAGTGAAGTATAGACGCACCATGGACCCTTGTTGCTCGTTTTCCAAGCTCCTCCGAACTGTTTGCCTTTATTGTGTTGTTTAATTCTTCTGTTGGGGTCTACGGTATAACCTATATAAGTCCTACCTTTGTATTTTGGGTTTAAACAATACAGCAGGTAAACCCCAAAGAAATGTTCGATCGTCTGCGGCTCCATCACGATCAAGTTGTTTAAAGAATCAACTCAATTTTCTAAAATTATGAAAATGTAAATAAACCACTAAACGTAGGTTAAGAACAATGACGTCATAATAAGGACTGGCCATTAAAGACTGAAGAGAGAACATTGATAATTACAGAACACTGTGATATTGACTCCAACAACTAAAAAAGATGAAGATATTCACGTTTTGGCATTTACGTCACTCACATCCTCGATGTCAGATACGAATGTTTCACGTGTTGCATATATCCATTGTGAAAATTTTGTGATTTGATTTGTCACATAGTACGCAATGGTCAAGACGTTATATTGTGTGATCTCAGTTACATAATATTATGCTCTCTGTTTGGTATTTACGAGAGTGAGAAAAAAAATGTGATAGGTCAGCTCCGAGATCAACGATAGAATCAGGCAGATTTTTAATTGTCATATGTTATATTTGGAAAAGTTGGTTGACTTTTAGGTACTTTTTTGAAAATCAACTTTTCGTGAACTTTTTGACATAAGGATGCCTTCTTCAACACTTGTCACACTTATAAAGTGGTGAAAAATATATGCTTTTCGTAAAAAAAATATAAATTATAATCCTTTTGTAGAAAATAGACTTCATCGATCATATGTAAGAGGTTTTGTCACCGACATAACCCGATGGGTTTTGTGAAATAAATATTACTCCGTTGACTCTGTGACCACGAAGTATCAGAACTGCATCTGCTCTCTCTACTACAGATTTTTAAAACCAAAAACATCTAGGAGATGAATTAAATTATTTGTTTGAAAGTTCAATGATTCTTTATATTGAACAGTTCCGAAATAATAATTAGGTAATTGTGGATTATACAATAAAAATGGTTGTTTGGTATTTGTTCTAGAAATTGACAATGAAAGCAAATAATTTCAGCCGATGATTGCTGAGGAATAAATTATTATAGAAATCAAATTCAAAAAGTTAGGTACTATTTATTATAAAAGTAAATGTGCGAGCCATCGACATAAATATATAGATAAAAATGTATATATCACAGACAAAATGTATTTCTAATAGTTTCGTTATTTTACAAAATTTACTCGTACTCACGATGCTTTTACAAATACTCTATGTTCAAACCACGTTAATTCAATGACTAAGGAGCTCTATCGGTATAATTACCCTTGAGTGGCATTTCGTTATCACCTTCTGTGTACACCCTCTTTTTCCTGAAACGTGTCTCAATTTCCTGCAAACTTTTCCCTTTAGTCTCCGGTAGTAAGGTCACCACGAAAACGGTGCCCAGCAGAGCCACTACTCCATAACAAGAAAAAACACCTTTCCGTCCAAAAAAGTAGACTATATCCGGGTAAACTTTAACAGCTACAAAGTTAAAGACGTAACCCAAACCCGAAGTCAGTCCTGTTGCAGTACCGCGAATTTTACTAGGAAACAGTTCTGCAGTTACGGCGAAGGGGATGGGAAGGAATCCGAGGGAGCTGGTGACGAAATAACCGAGAAGCATAACCAACGATAGCTCTGTTAGGTTTTCCGTGCCGTTTTCCTTCAAGAAAATGAGTCCTGTGAGAATCAGTAGGCTAGCTGTCATTCCAATACCAGATACTATAGAAAGGGGCCTCCTGCCAACGCTTCTGCTGAGAAAACTAGCCAATATGGCGCTTAAAAGTCTAACGATTCCTATAACTACTATAGTCATGTAGGGTTCAAAAGTAATTCCCGCGTTTTCTACTATATCGATGGCGTAGAAGATGATGGCGAACGTTCCACTGAACTGCTGGAAGAAAAAGAAAGCTGTAGCGATCGCCATCGGCTTCAACGATTCTGGTTTCAGCAGGTACTTGATTTTTCTCACGACTTGTTTCGTCCAAGACTTCGTCCCGTTGATCTTTTTTACTCCTTTGTCTTGTAACAACATATCCACCTCTGCTTGAATCACTCGGTTGTATGTATTTGCCCCGAAAATTTTGCACATATTGCTTTTCGCTTGTTCTATGTGGTTTTTCCTTACAAGCCAGACTGGGGACTCTGGAACAAAGAAAATGGCGAATAACAATCCAACGCAGGGAAAGCCAGTGCTGATAAGGGATATCAGACCCAGTGAATCCTGAAAAGAGAGCAAAACATGAGAGTTAGAGACTGTGAACTTTCACGGCTGGAGATAACTGTGTGGAAGCTATCTTTCGGGTTTTTTGACCGTGGTCTGCAGGTTTTTATAACTGATGTTTCGTCTAATACTGTGGTAGAAATTATCAAAGGATTACTTGACCTTGTTCGTGTCCCTTTGAGAAAAGGTAGCCAGATTTCAATATTATTCTTTGCCTCTTTTCAAAAGCTTTTATTTAACTTGACTTGTATGTATATTTTTATGTGAATGTGGAATCTTGCAAGTTAAATTTGACCTACTTTCCGGTGTCCGATTGAGCTGAAATTTTACATACTGGTCCAATCCCGATGACGGTGCATGTTTATGATAAGCATAACGTAATATTGCTGTCAGGATTGGCTCCAGACGAGGGAACTCCTCAACTGTAAACAGTAGGGACATGAAATTTTGCACACTCATTAGGGTATGGATGACAGTTAGTGGGTTCATGGTTGGCAGAGACTTGAAATTTTGTATACCCGTTCAGATATGATAGACGATTGGTGGGTCCACCATGAAATTGCTGCCACATCCAGGATTGGCTCCAAACCAGGAACTCCTCAACGGTCAACAGTAGTACCAGGCATAAGAGGCATACCATGATTTGTGTAATTTGGTGAGATGGGCGACAATAGCATTGGTTTGCAACCTGTCTAGGAGACGGAAAACTCCAGGATAAAACCCGGAACGGAGTTTTGTCAGGCACAAGTAAGCTTTAAACTGAAACAAGTTACAACAAATTACTACCCAAGTTAAAGTGAAGCCGTGCCGAGAACTAAGGGCATCAGAGTATAAAATGATGTCGTGAACATTGTATATCAGCTCTCATCCTTCTAAACGAAGCTCTGGAAGGGTTGACGGATATTTCTTCGGTACTCGTGGGAACTTTATGGAAAATAAAGAAACAACAACACAAATATTAAATTAATATAAAAAAAACTTACGCCCTAAAAAGATAAAAATAAGATTCAAAATAAATTAAACCTATTCATTTTCCAAATACTTTACAAAATGATAATGTAAATTATAAGAATAAAATTTAAGTAAATAATGAGATTTAGCCTCAGTGCTGCCCGATGTGAATTTGAGTAATCTTTTCTTTTAAAATTTTTATCAACTTATAACGTCATTACACAATTTATATGATATGAAAGCTTGTCGCGAGATTCACCTGTGTAGATCAACTAGTAACTTAAGTAACTTGATCTGATTGATTTTAATTCAAAAAAACTAAGTTCAAACCAAGTAATAACGAGTGCTCAGATCTCGCGACAAGCTTTTGTATTATATAAATTGTGTGAGGACGTTATAAGTTGATAGTGAAAATTTTAAAGGAGAAGATTACTCAAATTCACATCGTGCAGCACTGAGGCTAAATCTTATTATTTAGTCCAATTTTATTCTTACAATTTAGAATGAACTTCTTTAAAGACATTGGAAAATGAATAGATTTAATGTAATTCAAATTTTATTTTCATTATTTTAGGACGTAAATAAAAGTTTTTTTTTTCAATTTTTTATATTAATTTATTTCCATTGAAATTATCCCAGTGTTTTTGAATTTTTATTGCCTCTGTATATACTCTTGGATAGTAATTTTGACTTTTATCGAGTATTACTGCATATTCGAATGAGATAATGTAAGTGCCTTCTTTGTTGAGAGCATGTTCGGCTATTGATTCGTCAGTTTGTCCAAGTCGACAATTCATCTTGTGTACAGGGAGACGGGTACCTACACTATTATTCGTGGTTCCAATGTAGACTGACCCGTAGCTACAAGGAATTCGGTATCCCCCTGGTGTTGCTGAAGGTTCTCTGGGGTCCTTAACTGACCTTAGACTTTGTGTGATAGTTTTTGCTGGCCTAAATATTTCAATGGAGAAGAAGAGGCAATGAACATTAATAGAATCCTGAAACCTCTCCTTAAAGTTACACAAACAAAGTCAGGTAATCCAACTGAGAGAAACCAAATCACGCCCACTAATGATAATATGAAACCAGAGTCAAACACCAGCATCGTAGTAGTTGATAAGACAGCAGGCATAAAAATCTGAAGACCATGGCCAAAAAACCCGGAAAATCTGCTTATACCCTTGAATTTACTGCAGAACAATTATAGTCAAAGTTGCGCCGATAGTCTTTATCCGTACTGAAACTGCTATGTTCTTAGAATATAAACCAATACAGGAGCGCGTCTACGTTTCAAGTTCCTTTCAACACATCCCGTTCTTGGAGTTTTCTGATTTAAAAATATTGAGTAATTAATCACTATTATATTAACCGCTATAAAATATTCGATTCGAATCAGTGCGCGGTTGTCATTCCGGAAGACACTGAAATGGGCGACATCTAGATAAAATAATTCAAACGTAAAACTCAAGTAAAACATTGATTGTTGCCGTAAGGAGTTGTAATCACAAAAATTTTAAGATTCATTTGTAATTTTCCTTAATGTAATATTCATTCATTAAATCTAAAACGCATTCCTCATAATTTCTTCACTACATGTTTTATTTGTAGGTCCCATTTTAGATACCTGAGTGGGATTTTTGTCTGATCAGTTCAACGTCTGATGAAGGAAATACAAAATGTAAGCAGGTACTTGACAATGAACAAAAACTAATACTTAACTCACCCATTAATTCAACATTCGAATGATGATGAGAATTACTATCTTACCTTCAACAAAAACCCCAAGAAATAGACCAGCAGCACGCCTAGTGAGAATGAAATAGAAGTCCAAGTGGCAAATACGCCTCGTAACTCTGCGCTAGATATTTCCACCATATACACTGTGGCAGGTGAACTACACAGCCCAGTGGAGAATCCTGTAAGCAACCTACCGGTTATTAGCAAAGGGTAGTGTATCTTTGTAGCGTCTTTGCAGGCAGCAGCTATTGTCAGCCAACCTAAGATACAGACGATGTTGACGAAAAACATTGCTTTTCGTCGGCCAACCCGATCTGCGAATGGTCCGGAGAAAAAACAGCCGAATGGTGTAGCCAGTGATGCAACGCTTGCTGGAAAAATATGAATCAATGTAGAGGTTTTTTTAAAAAATTCTATGTAAATGGCTTTTCATCGGGTATACAGAGAGTGACAATGAAAGCGAAAGATGGCGAATTCCTCTAGATACAGGACATTCCAGTCAAAATGAGCTACCTTGAATATATCAAACTCGCGAATCACATCAACTTTGATTTTCATGGGAATACCAACTAACCTAACAATTCACGTAGGTTGGGTCAGTATGTGCTTTGCTGTTTCCTCATTTTCAAAACAGAGGCGACACATACTGTCTTCCGACAGTCCGAGTCTCTGCATATGATGATTCAGAAGACAGTGACCTGTGAGAAGGTCTGTTAGACATCGTAGTTCACACCCTCTGTAATCCAAAAACTGTTTGGTTTCAAGCTTCAAAGAGTAAATGAACGCTTTGGAGTGAGCCAATCCTGGAAGATTTTGCCAGAAGTTCGTAAATCTTCTTGCTATCCAGGTGTTCAATATTTGTTTGGCAAAGCCTAAAGCAATGTCGATGAAGCTGCTTATAGCACCCTCCTTTGCAAGGGAGTCAGCAGCCTCGTTGCCTTCCAGGTCAGTGTGGCCAGGAATCCAGACCAGGTTGAGTCTTCCTATTGAGGAGAGTCGTTTTTGGCAATTTGCTACCAATTTAGACGTTGCTCGGTAAGGGTCGAGAGATTCCAACGCCGCTTGACTGTCTGAGAAAATTTTTATTGTCCTGTGTGTAAGGTTGGATTTTACCAATCTCTCCGCACACAATTCAGTGGCAAAGATTTCCGCTTGGAATACAGTCGCATAGGTCCCTAGTCAGGTTGAAATTTCTGTCCTCGGTCTGCGACTGGAAACACCTGCACTAGAACCTGAAGGTGTTTTTGATCTATCTGTCAACCAATAACTATCTGCTCCTAATATTTCCTTCTCCCGAAG
>WOGR01003030.1:0-16432 GCA_015342045.1 Leptinotarsa lineolata
TTTACATTTCAAATATTTCCCAGAATCGGATATATCTTGCTAGGGGTGTATTTTAGGTATAGGACATTCTTCATGAATTTGATATCTTTTTTTCGTAGTATCTAAAAATAATAGAATAGTGTATGGTTTCCATTTGAAAAAATAGTGTTTCATCAGTTTTCTCGATGTTATGTTTCAGGTGGAAATTTCGACCACCCTGTGAATTATTTTCGAAAATTCGATGGACCTGTTCATGACTTGATGCTTAAGGTGTAATTCTGTGAACTTTTACATTTTCAATTGTTACTGTCTATGAGTTATGATTTTTTCGGAGTGGAGTAACTGTCAAATTTTTCAGAGAAAAAAATTATGATCTCGAAAACTAACAAATTTGGGTATAGGCATTGTTATACAAAGTGGGCCTAAAATGTGCTGAGAAATTCAAAAATGTAATAAAATACAGGGTGTTTCATTTGAAATAAGGAAGTTGCCCTTAACTTCCGATATAACAGAAAGGGACAGGAAGTTGAAAATATTTCAGTTGAGAAGGCCATTTTGTAAAACCCACTTCCACAAAATTTCAAGTTTTTATTTTGAATAGTTCTCCATATATTCCTAACGAACGCTCGTCGAGAAATACCCTATTTCAAGACCTATACAGTAAAATATAGTGTGTAAAAAAGTAGTAGTAGTTTAATGATGAAGAGATTAATTAATAGAGAAAAGAATGATGAACAACTCAGTTGAAATAATAGTGTGCTCGTAGATATTGAGATAAGAAGCGTTTGAAGAGTTGAAGGGTGTTACTTTCTTTAATTCAATTAGGAAGCTTGTTATAGTCCAAGAGTTCGTCTATGATATATAGAGTTCATTGTTCTTGCAAGGTTTGTTCGTGGGACAACCAAGTCGTCTCTTCCTATTGTATCGTATTTGTGAATCTGGTGGTTATATGTAATGAATTTAATGAAGTAATGTGGTGGTTTACTAGTGAGTATTTTAAATATGATGATCCATCCAATTCAGAATACAAGCACAGTAATCAAAGTGAGGTAGGATTATTGTTTTATAAACATTCAAATTAGATTGAAATGTTAGTTGTCTACTAATTCTAGTAAAGAAAAACGTTTATTAGGAATGTTATTATACATATACTGGAAGTGTTTTTCCAAATTCAAAGAGTTATCAACGATGAAACCCAGGTATTTGAATTCTTCCACAATTTCAATAGTTTCGCCGTAGATCTCAATATGAAATATCAATTAAGTTATATTTATATTGAGTTGTCAATATCATAGCTTTCGTTTTAGTGGTATTCAGTTTGAGTTTGTTTATGTTCAAAAATTTCGCCACAAAATGGAATTCTGAAAATTTTACTTTTTAATTTCTTGTATCATTGACAGATGAGCAATCAGTTCAATAATAATGAAATGATTTAGTATATTTGGGTTTCCTATGTACCTAATGAATGTTATTGAATATTATTATCATATAACAAAATTATATATGATGGAACAGGCCGATTATGAAAATGCATTACAATGTATTCAAATAACACTGTTAAGTGAAATCTCACAATAAAATATGATTAAAATATGTAACAATTACAGTTGATTACAGATCTCATCAGAACACAGTGTATGGTCTCAACAGAATTTACAGATAAATTTAGCTGAACGAAGGGTAGGACCACATTTTTCAAGCTCTCGAAGTTATTGCTTTTTGAGCACATTTTGATGTAGAACATAATTCCCGAATATTTGATACTATTGATCATTATTAAAAACATTATTGATTTTATGAATGAAATCAACAAGATTATTATGAACTTTATTAACATTCATCAACTTTCAGTTTCATAAAGTGGATATTACACAACTC
Source organism: Leptinotarsa lineolata (assembly GCA_015342045.1). Lineage (NCBI taxonomy): Eukaryota > Metazoa > Arthropoda > Insecta > Coleoptera > Chrysomelidae > Leptinotarsa > Leptinotarsa lineolata. The sequence goes on from WOGR01003030.1 coordinate 1,858, forward strand.
AATCAAGATATTTAAATCAGACTGCAGAATCTTAATCTTGTAATTTCTTACGGCCAATTTCATAATCAATATCTAAAGTCCACTTTACCGTAGGGAGACTTTACGCTAAAGTCCCCTTTAAAGTAGCTGTTGCCGTCATTTGGTTTCATAATTAATATTAAAGTTCCCTTTCCATAAAGTATCTTTTGAGTAATTTTTGAGATGTTGGTTAACCTGGAATTCTTAGATTTTTGACAATATTTGTCATGTTTGGCGAGTTTTTCCGTTTCGTGTTTGAATAAATAAGGTTAAAAATTGTGTTTGTTGTTTTGTCAGGACGATTTATTTGGACAAAAATGGAAATATTGAAAAATAATAAGAAAGTTCGCTAGTCAAAAAGGGTTTTATTGGATTTAGAAATAAAATTAAAAGAAAAACAATTGAATAAATGAAATGTTTCATAAAACTGTGATTTTTAATTATTATTAGTATGTACAATCTAGTTCATTAATTATCAAATTCCTTATATTTTCTGCAATATTTGGATTATTTTCTAAGGGGGCTAATATATCCTCATTGTCTTCCTCTATTTCATCTTCTTCAGTAAAGTTGTCATTCATATCAATGGCAATGTTATGAAGAACTGCAGTTGCGATTATTACTGCCATTGTGGTTTCTAGTTATAATCTCATGCCAAACCTCAAAACGAGAAATTGTCTTTTCCATAAACCATATTGACGCTCTACTACATTTCGAGTCATTATTATAGACTCATTGTAGAAATTTTTAGCAGGTGTTCTAGTTTGTTGTAACTTAGTCATAAGATATGGCTATAGAGAATATCCACTATCACCAATTAGCATATACTGACCAAATACACCATTTTCAAATTTTTGCTTTAAACTGCTATTATTAAAAATTGTTTGATCATGTACCGATCCTGACCATCTCACAACAATATCTCTCATTTTCAATTTAGCATCGCTTACTGTCTGAACATTTAATGCAAAATAAGATTTTCTACATCTGAATATTTCTGCATCATGTCCAACAGAAGAATCAATTTTAACTAATGTGCAATCAATTGCTCCAATGGTCTTGGGAAATGAAGCTATTTCATTCAATTTTTCAACTGCTTCTTCCATTTCTCGATTACATGCGAATGTGTTGTCAGGCTAGTGAGGCAATAGCAATAGAGATCTTTTTGATAATCCTGCTAGTTGAACTTCTAGACACTCCCATAAAATCTGATATTATTATTTGCATGTTTCCTGATGCGTAGAATCTTAAATTCAACAATAATTGTTGTAATGATGTAATGCACCCACCTCTAAAAAATAAATAAGTTTTTTAATTCCATTATTAATAAAAATTTCACAACTTACTTATTAGTAGGTAATTTAATTTGCTCTTTTATTTCATCAAGTAGATATAAAACAGTTTGTTTTTTAAGGGAAAATGTTTGTAAAAGTCAAGCTCATCATATTTTTCAAAATAGTCTGTTCTTTTCCTAGACACTTTTGGTCTTCTAGTATAAATAAATTCTTCATCAGATGAACTTGGAGCTAGACGTTTCAAAATTATTCATATTATTATGATCAATGACTAAACGAACACAAAACTAGCAAACGTAGCGAGTAGCACAAATAATCACAATTACAAAAACTGAGGTTATGTTGTAGTTAAATGACACTTTAGCGAGTTGAAGTAGAGAAATCGACACTTTAACCTTAAAGGAAGTTTTTCGCTTAAAGAATACTTTAAGTTGGTTATGAAATCAAAAATATTTATTAAAGTATCCTTTAAAGTTAAAGTAACCTTTATGTTTCTTTATGAAATCGGCCGTTAGAACTGTTTAATGAATTAAGGTAATTTACAAAAAGGCTGAATGATAATGTTCCCATCTGAGATCCCAGAGACCATCAGATGGTGCTCTGACTGGGTCACAAGACAGAACTTTCATATTTCATATATTGAATTCTATCTGAGAGATATCTGAGAAAATGTGTTTGTATGTATCAAAAGTCTTGGAAAAGACTGGAATTTATTTTCACACTCATGATGTGATGTTCATAAGTAATAAGTTTGTTAGGGTACACTTTTTGTGACAACTTTTTTTTCCATTGATTACAAGTAGCCTTCGCGTAACCCAGCAACCTAGCATTTTAAAAGATTCACTTGGACTCCTCTCTATGTGAAATATTTTCGATCTACGGCACTCTTTATTCATCATAAAATAAAGAGATCCAACGTAGTTCAGTATTCCATTCACAGAGGAGTTTAGAGCACACAACTGTTTAAATATGGAAATGAGTCTTGTCCTATATTTCAATATGTGTACAAAGTTGGGTCAATCTCATTTCTCAAGTGAAGAAATTTTAACAAAAGAAAAGTGAAAAATACCAGTATACGCCCCTTTCATATGACTGACATAATTTTCAACTATATAATTTTCAACTCACCTTGGTTTTGAAAGTGCTAAATCATTGTTCAAGGTTCCACAACAAGCTCTGAAGTATTTAAACTAGTCAAATAGATCAATATCAACTTTTTTCTCTCTTCTATACAATGATCAAACGTTTCAATTCCATGTTGAAAATGGAATTTATATATATTTATGTATGTATACAATTATACGGTGTAGGAAAAATTCAGGTACTTTAAATTGTAAAACCATATATAAAGCATTGAATATGTAGATTTTATTTAATATAGACACACGTGAAGAAGCTATTGAATAGCAAAACACTTATTGTAGTTTTTGAAACTGTGTAGTGAAAATATCACAATAAAGTGTTTCTTGAATTTGTTATGGATTTTTATCAAGTATTGGCTGATTTCATCACATAGAGTACAAAAAAATCAATATGCAAGTGGTGGACTATTTTATCATTAGAATCCATAATACTGTAATAACTGCTTCACAAAAAAGTGAAATTAATGCATTGAATTTCAATGGAATACCTGAAATACTACTGTGGTATCTAATCCAGGCATGATATCCAGCATCAAACGACATGCAGCAATGTTTAACTGGTCAGAATCTTTCCCAATTATACCCATTCGTGAGTAATATGTGTCCCTCAAGTAATCATTTATAAGCTGAAAATTACTATAGTTATTGCATGATTCCATTATAAAGTTATATTGAGCATAGCAGTTTACGCACTTTATTAGTGAAATTGTCTTTTTTGAATAGAGCTTTCAAAATTTGCCCAAGAATGCACTGTGGATCCGTTCTTGAGGGATGACGTTCATCAAAAGGATCTGGATCCATTTTAAGGTAGTTTTCTGTTTCCACTTCTACTATCTCGGCTAACCTACAAACATAGTTATTTAACATTGCACAACTTTGTCTCAAAAAGAAGTTTTTACCTGGTAAGTGTTGGTATTGGATCATAATTGGGCTGACTATGTTCGTCTTCCCATTTGCGAATGATTGAGGATATCTCACTCATCACAGAGGTGTTACTGGTATTATTTGTGTTGTTTTCTGCCATGTCTTTAGTTAATTTTTTTAAATAACAAAGGCATGAGGCAATTTAACATAACCCAACTTATATCGGTATCTATGTTTAACGAATTATTTTAATAATTACCATATATTAGAAGCTACCTAACGTAACACACGTTCAAAGAATGTTTTGCGGTTATATTATAGAGATAAGTTATTAAATTGATTAAAAACTATATATAAAATTACTACCGCACACACAAACGCCATTGTAATATTATCAGGGTTGCCACCTTTCTCGAGATATACATATTTAATTTATTTATTTAGTATTGTTTGCATGTTTTCACAACAAAAATGGCAGAGATTTTCAATTTGAAATAAATTTGGCAGATCTGAAAGAAAAAATTATACAGAGAGGATCAATCGACTAAATTTACGAATTTACTAATTTTAGTATAAAATGATATATTAGCTTTCATGTTTTTTGACAGTCTTAATCACAAGCCACTTACTCTATAAACCACAAACCAATAAGTGGTTTTGTGCTATTGCAAGCGTTTTCTACTGCCAGCAGCCATCATTTGAAAATGTTTAACGCTGGATCATTGTTGAATGTGGTGGACGGCTAAATATTCAGCTGATGCATAAAATTGAAATGCCATTTTCGCTAAATATTCACGATGGTGAAATTTTAGAACGAATATAATGAAGTCACAATCAATAAAATTTCTTGGTGATGTTTTGAATTCATTGGAGCCTCTGGAGACACCCTACATTCTGTTTTATGGGAGAGAGGACATTGGCAGATCAAGATCTTCAGATGATGTGGTGCTGCAGGTTTTTCCAGGTTTTTCTGCAGCTGAAAAAGCAAATGCGCCACTGGAATCAATCAAGTCGTCCCAGAGCGCCAATTGATTTTTTTATTGTTCCATAATTTTTATAACTTTTTTAAAATTTTCAATTACTTCTAATGAATATTTTGTTCATACTGTGAAAAAAACACACATCAGCATGAAGCTGCAGCATTCGATAGAATGCTTCATAGACTGTCTAATATTGTTCCACTGTCAGAAAGTAATTCCCAAAGAGAACTAAGCGTTATCAAACAAATCACTGTCAACAACAGTTACGATTTCGATATTACTGACTTCATTAATTGCAAAAAAATTACGAATTCAAATCATTTACCAGATCTATCCCACTTCATAGGATACTGACATACAGAACAAATAATAATTCAAATCGGAACTCATTAATACTATAATACAGTTTATTGTATGATTTTCGCTATAAATGGTTTTACGAAAACCACGACACCTGTTTCGCTATGCAATAGTTTCTTCAAGCTATATTGGGCAAACGGAAAAAAACGTCTGCCAAATAATAAAAGAACATAGAAATATTCATTCATTTCAGTCAAAATGTCGAATACTATAAAGATCATAGAACATATAAATGTAGATGATTTTATCAAGCAAAACATCTCAATAATCTGTTAACAAAAAATCTAAAATCTGCGTTTTAAGAAAACCTTCCGTGAAGAAATAATTGCATTTTATGAATTAAATGACTTCAAACAGTTTTCCAACACATAAGATTTTTAATAAACATACTAGAATTATTTGTTGTGTTGATTTACGTAATGTTTTTTTTTGTTATGGTTATTCATTCTGAAAGAGCTCCCTCAGGATAATGAAACGTCATTATTCCATCAAATGAGTTTATATAAAATTGACTGATTACACTGATTTCGTAGTGAACATATTCCAAAACTCAAAAAACATATTAATAAATACTGATTCGAAGTTTATGTTTTCAACAAACCTATGCTTCACACTATACTTTAACATTTTTGTGTAATTTCTCATAATACAGGGTGTTCCATCTCAGACGAGCCACCCCGTATATTACTCATCCCATAGTGAGTGAAAAACTTTCCCGAAACACGTCGAATGATTTCGTTTGGGGGACACCTTTTGACGTATATTTTAGGCTTGAACGAGCAACCCCCTAATAGGGGGCTCTTCAAACCCATCAAACTTGAATAGGGGGGAGGGGTTGAATGATACTTCATTTTAGAGGTCTTGGAAGCCTCTTTACAACGGTGTATGAAAAACGTAAATTTGATGAAACGTTTTTGCCAAAAATCAATTTTGCGGCTTGAATGAGCCACCTTGAATAATTCAGTTATTTTTACATGTACAAGCCCATTTTCAATAAGCCCTTTTTACAAACTTGAACAATCTTCAAAAAATCACATTCTTGAAAACATTGAATTGTTTTATCATCATGCTTACAATCTAAAAAATCAAATCTGCGTGATTGAATCAAATGTTCAAATTGTCCTCCATTGACAATAATACAATCTTGATTGAAAACCGTCTCTGACATAGTTCAGCATAATTGGAGTTATTTGACGACACTCATTCACAATTATTTGACGTAGTTCGTCAAAATTGAGTCACAAGAATCTTGGACTTGAGATGTCCCCACAAGAAGAACTTCAGAGGGTTCAGGTCAGGAGATCAGGCAGGCCACTCCATAGGATCCCTTCTTCCAATCCAACGACCGGGGTATTGCAAATTGAGGTATTGGTGAACTGGTGTAGCGTAGTGCGGAGGAGCTCCGTCTTGTTGGAAATGCAATTGTTCAAGTAGTAGAGGATTGTTTTCTAATTGTTCAGTTATTAACGAATCAATCGCATTCTCCAGCATTTCAAGATAACTTTCGCCCGTCTCCACAAGTTTTGAAATCAATTCCAGTACGTACTTATGGTGAACGCTACGTTCAGGATGGTTTTGGTTAAATATCCTTTCAGCCGCTCGGGCACAATTTTGTTTTTGATAATAAAGGTAAGTCAGCTCAACACGTTCTTGCAATGTGTACACCATATTTTTTGAAATTTTAAACAAGTCAGCAAAGTAGTAACTCAACAGATTGATTTCAATTCTGAAATGATCGAATAAACGTTATAACCAGATAATCACCTTCTAAGCACAAGAAAATTAAGGCAAGAGAAGGAAATGTTTTGCTATTTTTTTATTTATTAGTTTTAGAGAAAGTATTATTGTATGGAAGTCAATGGAGGAAAATTTGAACATTGGATTCAGATTTGATTTTTTCGATTATAAGCATGATGATAACACAATTAAATTTTTCAAGGATGTAATTTTTTGACGATTGTTCGAGTTTGTAAAAAGGGTTGAATAAAATTGGGCTTGAACATTGTGAAAATAACCAAATTATTCAAGGTGGCTTATTCGAGCTGCAACATAGATTTTTGGCGAAAACGGTTCATCAAATTCACGTTTTTCATACACCGTTTTGAAGAGGCTTCCAATACCTTTCAAATATAGTATCACTCAACCCCTCTGCCCTATTCAAGTTTGAGGGGTTGAAGAGCCCCCTATTAGAGGGTTGCTGGTTCAAGCCTAAAATATACGTCAGAAGATGTCCCCTAAACAAAATCATTCGACGTGTTTCGGAAAATTTTTCCACTCACTATGGGATAAGAAATATACGGGGTGGCTCGTCTGAGATGGAACACTCTGTATACAGAGCAGCAAAGTTGGAAAAAATAATAAGGATTCATCTTACCTCAATTCTAGGTGGCAACCACGTGACCCTGGAAATCTTATTGTTAGACAGCAGCATACTAGTCACATTCTCATATCCAAGACTAGAATGGGGACTTTTACTTATGGCATTTCCTATTAAGTTTATTTCAACTCTTTTACCTTCCACTTCGATTTTGGGAAACTCTGTGAGGTTTCTGTATGAACAGTCTACCTCAACAGTATCATTGAAAGGTCTGTAGGAACACTCACAATCGCCCGATGTTTTGCACTTCATGGGATAGGGGCACTTTATCAGTTCTAGTTGAAGATCTGACAGTTTTTTGCCTTTGAGGAAGTGCGGGGATGTGCATTCATTGTTCTCCAATCTCAAATCCACCATCTCTTTCACAGCAGGGTGTAGATTGTTCTGTATATATCTAACAAGCTCATAGATCTGGCAATTACAGTTCAGTGAGTTTTGTTGCAGAAGAACTACTGTTTGAAGATTCTGATGATTGTTTTTGAATATTTTTTGATGTTCTATCGCTAGTAGTTCAACGTACTGCAAATCTAGTTCAGTTATTCTGTTGTTTCTCAAATCTACTGTCAGTTGCTTCCTGAAGATTGGTCTCACATCAGTCACCTTTGAAAAAAATTTGTTATATCATACCTACATATGCAAATAGCTTGCATTGAACATTCTCTGTCTTTAATTGTTTGAAATACAATTATCAATGATAATCATAGCACATCATGAAATACTAATATTATTCAGGGTGTTATACAAGGATCAATTCTAAACCCATTTCCATTCTTGATTTTTGCCACCAATGTGAATAGCTTGTGACATATGCGGATGACATAAATATTATCATTTTCGAAAAGGACCTATATGATATGAAAATAATAGCCAAATACATATCGATATGTAATCACATCTTGATATGTGAAAAATGATTCATAATTCGAAAACTAATTGAGAAATGAAGTAAAAACCTCATCAGTTATGGATATGCTTGAAATCACCTCAGTCGGCTTTCACGTCGACTGAGGCATATACAGGGCGTTCCAACAAAAACTTGATTCCCCCTGTAAGTCAGAAACAGACGCGTAAACGAAAATTTCAAAAAGCACTTCAATTTTTATTTTTAGGGGGACTAATTCTGATATAGAAATCATACCCGAAACTTTACCCCTCTTCGGTCAGCAACTACACCCCTTGATTATTTCAATGGCATGGGGGCGAGGCGTACATCATTTGAAAGGTCTTATATCTTTCTATTATTTCTGTAATTCATTTTGGAATTGGTTTTTTCATTATTGAGAAATTGAATGTTGAACGTTTTCTTTAGGTAAAAACAAAATTTCCTGTCGCTCATTTTATGAAGGAAATCAACAGAACATAATATCAATAACAACACAATCAACGGATGAATTGTTCAAAATGACCTCCATCCAGTTCTATACAATAATACAGTCTACTCTCGAAGACGTTCCGTCTCACTCTTCAAGAATTTTTGAATAGTTCCGAGTATGTATACAAAAAATTGCCCTTGTTCGGTACTATTATTATTGATTTACAATATGTTGGTACACAAATTGTATTGTACTGTATCTCGTAGTTGAACAGTTTCAAGTATTATGGAGCTACTTATCACAAATTATCAAAAAAATCTGTTGTATAACAATACTCACCCAAATCTTTCCAATATTATTGTGCCTCAGGTTCAAAATTCTCAGCTTACTCAGATACTTAATTGAAGATGGGAACTCTTCAATGAGATTTCCTTCCAGTGTCAATTTTTTCAATTCACCACAGTCCAAAAATGGATTGGTATCATTGCCATACTGCATTTCATATAGATTTCTCGACAAGTCCAAACTGGTTATTTTTTTATTATTTCGAAATGCTAAGGGAGAAATTGTTTTTATTCTGTTGTAGCTCAGATTGAGACGTCTGAGATTGATTGTTTTACTAAAAATTGCACCGTTTATTTCAGAAAGTAGATTGAATGCCAAACTTAAATCCTTCAAATTGCTCAAGCAGGAAAAAACTTCATCTGGTATGGAAGAGATGCTATTTCCACTCAAATCCAATTTCTTCAATTGCTTGAGCCCATTGAATATTTTTTCTGGTAATGTTGGGAGAAAGTTACGTTTCATTATCAAAATTTCAAGATTCAGAGAGTTGTCAAATATTTGCTCTGGTACGATCTTCAATCCTGAGCTAGACAAATTTGCTTTGGAAACACTTAGTTTTTCAAAAGAATAGCCAGCCAAGTGGATGTTGAAGTTATAATCTATCAAAACAGTTTGGAGTTTTCTATTGTTTCTAAAGATTTCATCACTTATAAAACCCAGAAAGTTCCCACTAAGGCTGATATAAGCTAGATTGTGTAATTTGGAGAAGGTATCTCTGTCTATATATTGTATATAATTCTTGCTGAGATCCAGAAATTTGAGGTTACTAGGTCCAGTGAAGTGATATTTCGTAATACTTTCGAGTTTATTCCTAGACAAATCCAATTTCCTCAATTCGGTCAAATTTCGGAACAATCCTACAGGAATCTTCTTAAGAGCATTATGGGTTAGTTCAAGTACTTTTAGAGCCTTCAGATTTCCAAATATGTTTTCAATATTCCCAACATAACTGTTCTTCAGAGAGAAAGTTTTTAAGTTGCTAAGATTTTCCAAAGCATCATCTTTTATGAAACCATGAAAACCAGAAACGCGTAGAGTTCGTAGAGAAGACATATTTTTGAATAAACCTCCAGTAATAGCGAAACTCTTTCTGGATGCAACATTTAAGAATATTTCTCTTGACATTGGACAGAAGCTCAGTTCCAAACTTCGGATTTTGCCAGCAGGCTGATTTAAAAACACTTCAATTTCCTGATTAATATTCAAATAGCTGTATACCTTGGTATACCTAAGACATGCATCAATTTGCGGAGCACTGTTTGCTGGAGGACATTCCAGTGTATATTCTAAAGATGTACAAAGGCACGTGAATATATTATTTCGTTGATACTGGTTCTGGTGTGTTGTCACTAACAGCAGATAATATCCCACCAGAATGGCTATTGCAACTTTGAAGTTCCTCATGGTACCTGAAATGAAGAGATTCCAGATTTTCCAGTGAAACTTTCAAATTTGTCTCAGTTGAATTGGTTCCAGAGACATAATCAATTTGGAAACCAACATATCATTGAAACCTTCGATGTAAGGTAACCCTCTACTGGTTTTGTATTTCTTGAATATTACACAAAAAATTTTTAGAATAACATTCGAAGATAGAAAAAAATCGTGGAATATCAATATATTATCTGTAACTGAAACAGATTTTACTCATCGGAAGTACTACATACTCGTGAAGTAATAAAATGTAGTCAGCTGAATTGCTAATTGTATTTTTAATTAACATGATTTCATAAAGAAGAGTGAGTCGGGGAAAGAAAAGATTTCAGTATCATTTGATGTTTTCTCGTTGTTTCCAAAGATCCCTCTACCAAAAACTAACAAAATATTTGAGGGGTCATCTGATAGTAATTGATCTCAATGGAGAAGAAGAATACCATATATAATCAATAAAACTCTGTTTGGAACAGAATGGCTTTCAGTTCAACAACTGTTTCTACAGACAGCATAAAGAAACGGCAATGGAAACCAAATGTCTCCCTCCATAGCTAATCTATTCAGGAGCAAATTTGAATTGGAAGCAGAAGATGAGTTAGTTTACTTTCCGCTGGCTTTGATCCGATTTGCGATTTATAATAAAAAATATCAAAGGTAGAGGACTTATTTCTAACTTCCGATCATATCCCCAAACAATAGTTTTACATGTGAATAGCAAACAACGAGGAGTTACCAGTCTTGGATGTCTTAATGATGAGAAGTCTGGAATTTGATGTCTACAGGAAGAATACAAATACTTTCAGGTACATTCCTGATAGCTCAACCATCTTCTACAACACAAAATGACAGGTCTGAACTTTCCATAGGCTTGTTACGTTTGCCTTAAGTGACTGAAGGTACGATTTTGAGGAAAATGCTATCAGAGACATGGCTGAAAGTAGCAAGTATACTTCTAATATAGTAAATTTAGGAAAAAACCTCCATCTTCGACTTTTCAAAGTGTATTATTCTTTCGTTCGTACCAAGATACACAGACGTATTAGATCATGTTTTCAAAAAGTGGAAGCATGGAAGAAGATTTCAAAAATTTTTGGTTACTCCAACAAATGTTGGGTAACCCTGAGCTAGTAAATAGATAGATAGGAGTTCATTTCCAATTGCTGGAAATGTTAAGAGAATATGCTGTAAAAACAACATAATTAGATTCAATCGACATATTGTGAACGAATTAGTCTTCACAATGTCACTTACTTGTATTTATTAATTTTTACCAGCACAAAAGAAGCTAAGAAACTATACAGATGCTCATCTTAACGTTTCACAATGAATCTTTGTCTTCAGAACTGGAATGATCCCTGTTTTTTTTTCGGACTGAACAAAAAAATTTGATCTTTCAACACCTGTATGAAGTTTTCTATCACAAATTCCTTATTTCCAAAAGAGATAGATGGGAACAAAAATTACTTTCGTTCAATACAACAATATGTACTGAAAATAGGAATAAAATGAGCAAAAACATTTTATGTTATACATTATTAAAGATGATAATGGAGTAGATAATGTACTAAAAGCTGGGAAATAATTCGGAAGGTCCTAGGTAGCAGTCATCATAACACTCTCCTCAGCAATCTACAGTATTGATCAGATAAGAAAAAATGAAACCGTTGGGTGTAGTATTTACATATTTGCTTAGGTCACGCTACGCCCAATTATTTTATTATTTTTTGTATCTGACCAATAGCGTAGATTACTGAGGAGAATGGTGTGATAACTGCTAACTAGGACCTTCCGAATTATAAGCTTTCAAACACTTAACTCGACCTAGGGCCACGCATACTTTTCCAATTTCGAGCCTAAATACACAACTGCGTGGTCTACAGTGCTGCCTTGCATTTTGTGGACAGTGGAAGCCGTCTCATAACTGAACTGGAAACTGTATGGCTTTAGGGTGGATAAGATGTATACCGTCTCTTCCAAAGTTAAACTGAACTGAGGGTAAATCTATTTCGTACTTTTGAGTTCGACGAAACTAAGGCCAAACAATTTCTGCAATGTAGCCGATAGCGCTACGATACGTCTGTATTGAACCGTAACATATTGAGGTAGTTGTGAAATAGTGTGTAATCCGCCATTTTGTAGCTGTGGCCATCTTCAATTCGCATCTTTTTCGAAGCGTTCTACTATTCTACTAGTTGAGCCCTGTCATTCAATACCCCTATTGAGGTAGTTGTGAAACCATATGTGATCCGCCATTTTGTAGCTCCAGCCATATTGGATTCACAATTATACAGAATTCGTTAAATTGTATTGTCATCATAACTAAATGTGTGTACTAAAGTCAATATCACATTTTTACACTTTTGCTGCCCTACTATAATTCCATATATAACAACACATACATATAATGAATGAATATATTTTGAATGTCCAACATAGTTCCTTGCTTCTGTTCATAGTTCTAGAAAAAATTATGTAAATACAAATACAAATCTCTGTTGAACAGTCTTACATTCTATATCAGAAGCAATCGGGGTTCAGACCTGGTAACAGTTTTGTGAGTGCACTTGCAAATATAACGAAGGACATTATCAAAGGTATTGATGAAAATAAAGCAACTGTACTCATTCTACTGGACTTTTCGAAAGCATTCAATTTGATGAACCACAGAATTCTTTTATCTTAACTCCACTACTCAAAGTTTGACCAAAATGCTTGCAAACTTATTACGTCATACCTATCAAATAGACTTCAACGTGTTACTCTGAATGTCAAAACTTCTTATTTTGCTCATGTATTTTGCGGTGTATCTCAGGGTAGTATTCTTGGTCCACTTCTGTTCAGCTTATTTACTGCAACATTCCATGAGGCTCTGCAGCACTGTAACTACCACATGTATGCTGATGACACACAGATATATAAAACCTTTGAACCCTATAATATCATGCAAACTAACAGAGAAATAAATATCGACTTACAATCTATAAAAGACATATGTGATAAACATCTACTCAAAATAAATCCTCAGAAGTCATGTGCTATTTTGTTCTGTAATGACAATGTCAGGAATGATATATCTTATAATGGGAAATAACACAATAACTTTTAGTGAGAGTGCAAAGAACTTGGGTTTGATACTGGATAAAAAATATTATGTTGAAAATGAGTTACACTAGCTTGAAGAAGATTCACCCACATAGAAGGTTGGCCAAGATGTAAAAAAATGCTGTGTGATTCATTAGTGCTTTCCCAATTCAACGATTGTGATAATGTATACGGGCCGTGTTTAGATGGCGTGGATAGTCAGCGTATTCAGAAAATCCAGAACTGCTGTTTGAGACTTATTTTTGGCATAAAAAGCAGGCAGAGAATTTCCCATAAAATTGAAGAAGTTGAATGGCTCAATATGTCCAACAGGCGTAAACTACATATTCTTTACTACTTCTGCAAACTTTTGAAATACAAGCAACCCAACTATTTTCATGATAAAAATTGTTCTAAAATTGTTCGTTCCGTTAACCAGCTGCCGAACGTCAACCCTCAGAAGCCGAAACTTGTGCGAGCAATGGATTAACGAGGCCTTACATTTCAACGTGCGATTACCCAGCACGGTGGCCCCGGCGGGGAATTGAACCCTGGTCGTCCGCTTGAAAGGCGAATGTGCTAACCTCTACACTACCTCTCATATATATGATAGAAATACTCGACAAATTATTTTTATCACCATTCCTCGACATAGAAAGGAATTTTTCAAACTTGATTTTTCATATAATATTGCTAGTTACATAAATACGTTCGAGATAACCGACTACAGTAGGTCGTGTTTCTCTTTGAAAAAATTCATGACTATATATTTGCATGAACTACAAATGAAAAATAATTGAAAATATCTCCTAACTCAGAGCATAAAATGAAATTCTCACTGCCCTAGTGAGTGAAAATAAAATATTTAAAGGTTTCCTATTGTCTTTCTCTCTTTTATCTTTTTTAAAAGCTTTCATTCAACTTGACTTGTATGTATGTTAATAAATCTTGCAAGTTCAATTTGACCCACTTTCCGATGATAATGCATGTTAAACATAAACGTGACCTGATGCTGCTGCCAGGATCGGCTTCGTGAGAGAGATCTCCTTAGCGGTAAATAGCAGGGACACGAAATTTTGTATACGTATTCTTTTATGATAGGCAGTTGGTAGGCCCATCATGAAATATATGCCACATCCAGGTTTGGCTTCAATAAAAAAATATATTTCTAGGAAAAAAATTCAATCAAGTTTTCACCTTCAAATACCTACTCCCCGACTCTAAAAAGAAGACAAAAAATGGTGTAGTAGGTTGTAAGAACTTCAATCAGAACATTTCAGTATTTTAATGAGTCGACTAAACATAGAGCCAACTGGCGAATTTGCGATTGAAAAAGCCTTACGAATCTATCCCACTAATCAACAAG
>WOGR01003031.1:0-16431 GCA_015342045.1 Leptinotarsa lineolata
AAATAAAGTATTCATTCATTAATTTCATTATCCCAAATTTCAATTTTTTGAGTTGACCCGTTCAAAAAACTAAAGGGGGGGGACATTAAATAAACGCACAGTATGCAGTGTAAATGCACTGTTCAAAATCTGAAATACAGTGATTACTGAAATTCAGGGTTTCTTCAAGATAAATTCCTAAGAATTTAACTGTCCCAACTTGCTTGAATACAGATGTTGAATTGAGAGCATTTTTTTGATAATTGTGAAATCTGATGAAACTTGTTTTAGTGCTATTCAGAAATAAAAAGTGCTCACTGAACCATCTGCTAGCATCATTCAGTATACTATTACATTTATATTCAAGAGCATCATCATATTTTCCTGGTATCAAAGCAGATACGACCTAAAAACATGATGACATCTGAGAAAATGTCTTCAAATTACTTTTCTTTTCAAATTTTCCGGCATTGCCTACGTAAATAATGTATTCATTCAGATACATCTCCAGGTATAAAACAGCCATTAGCTCAAATCACTTCCTTGCGTGAAACGTTCGGTTTTTCATCCGGTCATTTCCTTTCGGTCTAAGAACACAAGAAACCATTAGGCGTGAGCGCATATAAGGTCGACTGATGCAGAACCACAAAACGACCTGACCCCTAAGACATTAGCATAATGACTGCACGAAATAAGAGATCGAAATGTAAGTCGAGAAATTCATTTCATCCGATGGGTCTATAGAGTGTACCAGATTTTTCGCTTGCCCTATTTCTCATTCACTTCTTAATGTAGAGAGCTGGAAAAACACCTCGGATCGAAGAAAAAATATCATTTTTTTTTCTATAACCATTACACATGACCAGATTCATTACTTTGACAGATGAAGTTTCTAAAATTATTTCAACTGCAGAAGAAATGACAAGTAATAATGAGGCTCCAGTTAGTTCAGCGAAGATAGAAATTGAACCTAAATGTAACGTGGATGAAAAATATCCTGCGTTCAAAAAACCACCATTGTTACTTTAAAAAACTCAGCAACTGAACAAGAAGCAAAAATACCAAATGAAGATAAAAAATGTCAAAACGATGAAGGAAGAATCTAACCAACAAAGAAAATTCATCTGATTTTGTTAACAAGAAGCTTAGTCTCACCCGAAAGCCTTCAATAGAGTGTCGGTCGCCAATGAAGTATATTTCAAAAGATCACGTCGAAGTATTCTCTACAAAAAATTAAGAGAAGGATTCATTACTCGATCCCGTTGAAAGTACACCGACCAGACGCCCTTCAAATGAATACTCTAGCATCAAACGATCTAAGAACCAAGATGTTGAGTACTGTCGAAAGGAGGAATGACCAGTTGATAGTACCCTGAAATCAATCAGAAAACCATCGCCTGAAGAACTTAAACGGGTTCTGAGTTTTAGGTCACATGAGGAGTACAGAAAGTATCAATTAAGCTAAAGCCGTGTTCGAAAATATATCCACTAGTGAACCAGTCTTTAATCGAACTGGCGTTTCCACAAAGTCAACGGTAACCGACAAACGAAATGTTGATACATCAGTTGATGACACTGTTATGGATAATACAAGAAGATTGTCCCGAAAAAAAACTAAATTATAGTGATGACGATGAAAACATACCCGTGAAAACAAAATTACTACTGACCAAAACCCCTTCTAAATCTGTCACTCCTGAAAAAAAATTATCTAGATCTGCCTCTCCCAAGAAATCTGGAAATCGTGATTCATTGCCCGACCGTCGTGATATTCCTCATTATATGCTTCCTTTAGATAGAAAACTCAGTTTGCATGAGGATGATAACAATGAAATTATATAACACTCCTCTCCAACTCCTCCGACATCAGTTGGAAATAAATCGAGAGTTACAACATTTGTGGTGACCTTGAGAAAAACCGAGCCGTGTAGAGTTGTTACCACCACGACTAGTACTGCAACCATTCCTTGTCAAAGAGAAATTTGTAGAACGAACTCGCCCGAAAAAATAAGAAATCGCGGATCATCTTCCGATCTCGATGATACTCCCCATTATATGTCGGCTCGTTGTGATATAAACCCTTGTGGGTTGCGGTGGAAGGTCGAATAGACCCACTCACTACTGACCTAACCTAACCCCATTATATGTCACCCTTTGACAGGAATCTCAAACTCCAAAGTCCACATGAGCAAAATAATTTTTCAGTTGAAACGTCATCACCTACATTAGGTAAAGAATCAAAAATTACAACATTTGGAGTAGCCTTGAAGAAAACCGAACCTAGCAGATCAATAACTACTACAACCAGTACTGTAACATCTCGGAAGGAAACTTCGAGATCACCAAAAAAAAACAAGAAATCCCGAATCATCTACCGATCTTGATGATATTCCTCATTATATGCTGCCGTTAGAAAGGAATCTTAGACCTCAAAGTCCACACGAAGAAATTGCAACAGACGGACGGTTGGCCTAAGTGGGTTAAGGTTCTATAACTGTCATCCTCCTCTCTCTGAATTGGGTAAACTTCCTTCCAAGCTTGGCTGTATAACTTTTTTGATAATAGAGAATGTATTAGACCGCTATCGTATTCATTGTTGACGGCTATTTGTTTTATTGTGTTCAGTTCTTTATTGAAATTCGCATCTGACAGAGGAATATTCATCAGTGTGTGGATCAAACTGTTGAATGCTGCTACTTTGTGCTGATATGGGTGGGTGGACGTGGGTGGGTATGTGCTGGTTTACGATAAATTGAAAAATCGTGTTTATTGTCAACTTTCGGTATTGCAAAGTCCAAAAAATGTATAGAGTTGTCCTTTTCCATCTCCATGGTGAATGTGATGGAAGGGTGGAGAGTTGATGAAATTCAAGAGCTTAATCAATTGTCTGTTCGGTTCTGTGAAACATACCAGGATATCATCTACATATCTATACCAATACAAGAAACTTCTTATCAGTGGGTTACTTTTTATTTTTCGCCCCAATTCGTTCATGAAAATTTCTGCTAGAATGGGAATAAGTAGCTTTCCCATTATGAGACTTTTGCTAGATGAGTAAAAAGTTTCACTGAATTGGAAGTAATTCTATGACAAACAAACCGTAAGTAAGTCTAATATTTCCTGTTTCACTACAGGATTGAAAGACCTTTCGTCCAATAGATTCTCTATAAGAGTAATCTTTTCATTCGAAGGAATACTAGGAAACAGATTCGTTACATCTAATGGGATCAAGTAAATCAATATCTTGTCTTATTAAAACTGCAGTTTTTTCAGACTTTGATCCTTTAATTGCAGTTTCAACAATAAGAACCTCCTCATCATCACTGGCTTGTTTAGTAGTAATATTTGCAGCTTGTAATTTTTCAATTAACATATTAATTAGCATATCTTTATTTCGATTTGATAAGAATTTTTTTGGGTAACTCGAACAACCGAGTTTTCCCCTTAATTTTTTTTTTAATTTTAAGAAACGGTTATCAGTATTATTGAATCGGAATGAATGAATGAACGATAATGTCTCCTTCACCAACAAATCGGATGCGTTAGTGGATGACAGAAACATTGTGATAGAAAAAAAGAAAAGGACTAAACGTTACTGATCTTAATACTATAATCTTTTTCCGAAACGATCTAATTCACTTCGTTCTTTATTCTATTGTTTTCTACAGTTCCGGTGCTGATCAAGAGACCCTGAGTTTTTTCGGAACGTTCAATTTTTCGTATGTTATTTTCTCTCTATAGCAAGTATACGTGCCATTTCTGTTTTATATCGCAACTTGATTACCCAAATGGGGATTTTTTACTGCCATCTGTTCGGTTCATTTGGCGGGGTAGCGATTTCCGGCAAGGATTATAGGCTTAAAGCTTGTGTTGCGGATTTTGAAGTTCGATCGATTCATATACGGGATGTCCCAGATTTTTATACCTCTTTTTTTGTCATTACCGAATCAGAAAAAACTATGGAATCCACGATTGATTATCCTTTTTATTTCATTTGACTAAAAAATCTCGAGATGAAAACTGTGGAAGGAACACCTCATATTTATACGTGATACTGAAGAAAAACATAGGCGATATGTTTAATTTGAAATATGAATAATTTTTCAGTGAAGCATTCAATTTGAGACTTGCACTGGTTGGAAAATATCTATTCAAATATATTGAGCATATCCAATTAGTGATGATCAAAATATCTATCACCAGAGTTTGCCGACATTACTCTTTACAGTCCAGTCATTTAAGCTTAAATTAGCTAAGAATCCCGAAATTCGAGATACCCCAGCTGTAAGTCTTTAAATACTTGTATATTGACACCCTTGAAGTTGTCTCAAAACCTACATATGGTAGGGTGTACGCAACTATTGAATTTCAAGGTTTTTGCTATTGTATTGGTTATCAATATTGTAGAATACAAAATTCTCTACAAATTTTGTTAAAGAAAAATTTTATATGGTGAACCGTTTTCGAGATAGAGGGCGGAGAGCACGCGGTCACAGGATCACTTCAGGTCAACCGGTGCCTCCGGTCGAAAACGCGCCATATATAATTGATGAACTATCGATTAATCAATGATTATAAATATTTGTCAATTTTTATCAACTATTATATAATATTATATTATTTTCTTCATGCAAGGTAGTGTCTATCATCAACTCGAAGTCGTTGATTTCCTATAATTCCTAGACACTACCTTGCACTGACGAGTGGCCAAACAGCCCGAAACCGGTCTGCAAGTGTGTTCTGATAATTAAAAATCGATTCCGGTAGTTGTATTGCCAACAGCATATGCAGGAAATACTTCTGTGGAGATTCCTGCACGGCTCCTGTCGGATATAATCCAACGCCCTCCATGGTATTAGCCAGTTGAGTAGTTGTTTTCTGATAGGTGTCAGTCCATAAACCTACTGTGTAGGTGAGTAGAGACTGTCCTGAACGAATTGTTCATTTAGATTATTTCCTTCAGACCAAATCTCGGAATTACCATTCAGACGATACCTGGTAACGTGAGAGATAGTCGTGACCTCATCCACTCCAGTCACTAATGAGAATCCAGCATTAGTGTACGGTCAAATTAATACAACTGCGGCCGCTTGCATGAAATATCAACTTCCAGATAAAGGAGCAGTTAGTTATACACCGTTGCAATTCGGAATTATCTAACGTACTGTCTACTGTACTGCGAATTGTAATAGAGATACCGGCCAAGATTATCATTCACGCCGCAGCGAAATAGCTAAGTGGAAGCTGATATACGATCCCTTCGAGTATACCGTTGTTATATAATATACGGAGAAAGATAATAGCGAAATGATCAGATTAGCGAAAATATTTGCCATCAACACATAGACTAAAAGATTCCATCAGCAAGTAAACAAGAAGTAACCTCCAAAAATAGCCACTGATTATTTCTCTGGAATTTCTTAATCATTTTGAGATTTAGAATTCATTTCAGGGCTTTTATTTCTCCGTTGAAATTATAGAGCTAAAAAAACCAACAATTTTTTTCAAAACAACACTACACAAAATCGGTGAATAATGAAAATGAACGTACAATTTTCGAATAAAAGCTATTTTCCGGGTTTTCTGGCCGTGGTCTGCAGGTTTTTATGACTGACGTTTCGTCTACTGCTGCGGTGAACATTTTCGAAGGCAATGTAGTTTGAAAATGTCTACCGGGGCTACCATGTTTTAGATTTGGAGGTATATCCAGGAAAATAACCAGATGGGCCCTACAATCTTAGCAACTATTTCTGGTTCGAACGGAAATGTGATTTTTGACACTAGTTTAGAATTGATGATGAAGCTACTGATTCTGCATAACCATACCTCAGTAGGCATGCTGTGAGAGAACAAACGATGCATTCCAGCAGAATTCTTGACAGTTCGGAACAGGGAACCAAAGACATCTTTGTTTAGCTTTCAAAAGGATATCACCCTTTTATGGTATATCCCAAAAAAATGAAAACGTCCTGCTGATGTCCACTATGCACCATGATGGATCTATCGATGAAGCAACTGGAGAGAAGAATTTACCCGAAATAATAAGCTTCTACAACTTTACTAAAAGCGGTGTAGATGTGGTGGATGAACTATCTGCATCATATAACGTGTCTAGAAATTCACGAAGATGGCCTCTTGTGATCTTCTTTTCCCTCTTGAATACTGCAGCCATAAATGCCTTGGTGATATACAGAGAAAACAATCAAAATTTCAAACTTGCCAGAAGATTGTTTATCAAAATACTAGGCATGGAACTTAGCCAGGACCATATTTCTGAAAGAAAGAAGAATCTAAGAATACCAGGAAGTAATCGCCAAAATCTTGAACATCTTAGGCCAAATACTTCTGCAGTGCCACCTGCCAAGGTTTCATAACTTATTGGAAGGTGTTCGGTTTGTTCAAGGAGCCGAGATCGGAAGACTAAATGTGTAAATTGTAAATCATTAGTATGCCTGAAACATGCAGTTATAAGTTGTCAAGTTGCTTGAATTCAGAGAGCGACTAATTTTTTTTGCCTTCAGTGTACAACCTGTAAATTTTTTCTTTGTGTTATCTAGTTATTATTAAAATTCCGTTTATGACTGTTTTTTAGATTATAATATCTTTAATTTTTTTGGAAGGATTTTTCAGATGAAATATGTTTTTCGCTCGTGGAGAAATACCTACTTTTAATTTATTCTTAGTTTCTCTTCAATAAAGATATTTCAATCATTGATTTTGTGTTTATATGATCCCTAAATGATCACTTGAGGATAAGAAAAAAAATGAAAAAATTGTATTAGTAAAAATTTATAATTTTTATAAAAAATTGGAGTTTGTCACACCCCTCGTATGTACTAAAGAAAAAAATATCCACGTATGTGAGGGTTAAAAAAGGTGCCTGTGCGAAAGTAGCGATTTACATCTCCAGCGATTCAAATCTATCTGAAAAAATGTTCTCAGGACTTTTACTCCACATAAACGCAGTTCTCCAACCGAAAGAATTTACGAACAGTGAAGTTTGATGTGTACTGAGTTGAACTTCGAAACGATGAGCAGCCACGGTCAGTCGCGTATTTCTGGTATGTACCGCTCTTGGTGAAATCAAGTGTGCCAAGTCACTTGAACACTTCCCGTGAAAGTATCTATAAAAGAGAGATACATCTTCAACCTTTCTTCGATGTTCCAGACTATCAAGGTTGCAAGTGATGTTCGCGTCTCCTATCAGTCAAAAGGCTCTTTTCTGAATGGAATCCAGCAGCTTCAAGGTATGTTTTGGGGCGGAGCTCCATACATGAGAACAATACTCCAAAGATGGCCTAACCTGAGCTTTATAAAACATCAAAGTTGGTGAGGTGTGTAGAGTTTTCTGGTTTGGAACAGTGTTCCAATCTTTTGAAAAGCAGCCTTTGCAATTCCAGTGGCATGATTGTGCCAAAACATACTGGTGTCCATTTTGACCCCCAACAAACTTATCGAAGCGGAAAGCGGAATTGTCTGTTCTGACATTATTATATCCAGTTGTTTTTGTGGCATTGAATTGAACCTGGTTACTTTCACTCCAATTCGAAATCATCTCTAGATCCTCATTAAGATATGCAACTTCCTGCTGCCGGTGAAGATGTGCATCCGCAGCTGATGTCCTGGAATCCAAATGAAATGACAAGAGAAGTATATGTCATCAGCAAAGCAATATATTGGATTCTTGGCTTTTTCCAAGTCGTTAATGTATAGTAAAAAGAGGGTTGGAGACAATATGGATCCCTGGGGAACACCAGCGTTGATGGTAAAAGTATTCGAGAGATATTCTGCAACAGTGTTAGGAATCATACGTTAAAAGGTAAGACCTCGTTTGTCCTTAGCTCGCAAAAGTTTCGATTTCTTAGAGTTGTAGTTCATAGGGATATGATAGCTGGCTAACGAAAAAAAAACAGATTTCAAAAACAGATTTAAAGAAACACATATCAATCGACGGCCACTTGCATGGAACATTCTATCAGGAAGCTGGATAGCCATATACAGAAATGATCGAACAAGCCATAGATAGAAGGTGGCTTGTTAATCTTTGTTTCCGAAAGCCATATTGATAATCGCTCAAGATGTTGAATCCTCTCAAATATTTAAGGATAGGGTGGTTTACGGCTTTTTCCATGATTTTTGATATCACTGATAGCAAAGCGACTGGTCTGTAGTTATTTGGAATAATTTTACTGCCCTTCTTGGGAATAGGCTGAACGCGAGCAATCTCCCAACCAGAAGGAAAAACCCTTTTCTTGTAAGATAGGTTGAAAAGTTTGCAGAATACTGGTGTGAGTTCATTTGCCCATTTTCTGAGTACGATGATGGGCACTTCATCAGGACCAGATGTCTTGTTGATATTGAGCTGTTTCAAAATTCGTCTGACTAGACGTTGCCGGAAAGTAATTTTCGGCATTGCTGATTCTTGTGTGGGAATAATTGGTGGTACCTTTCCCAAAAAATCGACTGTGGATTGAGACGCAAATTGTTCAGCTAGTAAATTTGCATTTTCTATGGCTGTTGTTGCAGTTGAACCATCCGCTTGTGCAGGTGGTGGAGTTGTGGATTTCGTGAAGTTTTTATCAACAGCTTTAGCTACCGACCAGAAGGATCTAGACCCGTTGGGATTGGAAAGCTGTTTATACCTAATTATCTGACTGTGAAGCTCTTTGCTTTCATTTTTTCTTAGTTTGCAGCTGTTACGAGCATTAACAAACCTAGTTCGGTTTTCGACACTGGGATTCTTGCGCCATTGTCGGTAGGCGTGATTTCTGAAGGCGACAGCTTGCTCACAATTTTTGTTGAACTAAATTTAGCCGTGAGAAGTTCGTTTCATTGAAAAAGGAATATATGCATCCATGGATGATAGAATATGTTCTGTGACTTCAGAAGCACAAGTTGATGGATCGTTAGAGCTGAAACAAATATTTAGTCACGGGAAATTTTGGAAATAGTCTTGAAGATCCTCCTACCCAGCAGATCTGTAATGCCAAACTTTGCGCGGCTTAGATTGTTCCCCAACATTTGTCATTGATTCACTCAACACTGAAATGAGTTTGTGGTCAGAAGATCCCCAAGGAGACACTACGGTGACCGTGTAAATTTCTGTATTGGTTGTAAAGTATAGATTCAGAAGACTAGCATATTCTCCAACACGGTAAGTAATCCTGGTTGGCTGATTAATAATCTGAGTAAGTCTGCTTCTTATTGCAAAAGCCTCAGGTTCGCGACCTTGTTCGTCGTTGATATTTGAGAATTTGAGCTATTCGATATTGTGGACATTGAAGTCACCGAATATGGAAATTTCGATACTCTATGATTGATTTGCAGAAAGTCAGAATAGTGTTCTATATTGAGTATCGCTTGGTGGTCGATAAACGCAGCATAACATAACATTGAAGTTTTGTGATTCCAGCATTTCCTCTCTTAGACAGGAGAGATCGCTTCTGATAGAAAGAGATATTCCAAAATTGAGACCGAATCGGGAGTGAAAATCATAGCCGGGATAGAAAAAATTGACAGGGTTTGTTGATGCACTGACTTTGGTTTCTGTGAGTGCAAGAACATGAGGACTATTTGTTTGCAGAGGTTGGTGCCCTGAGTTTATATTTGAGTTGAGTCCTCTGATGTTGCAGAAATAGATTTTGAAGTTGCTAGTGGTTCTCTTAGCAACCGCAATTACCATGCTTCCCTGTGGACTTATGTTAGAAGAATATTTGCTATTGTGTTATGAGAATGCCAGTGTCCTGAATGCAATTCCCGTTGACAGAAACCTACAAAATACGAATAAAACTGAAATATAAATGAAGTAAATTAATAAACAAATAGTACTTGTAGTTTAATAGTATCAGTGTACAAAGGGAGATGATAATTATTAATAATCTATTTCTTTTAGGTGTTGCCGTTAAAAATAAATGGCAGAATATGAGAGATATCTATCGCAAGGAATACATGAAATCTTTATTACCATCTGGGTTTGGTTCTCAACGCTTTGCTTCAAAATGGAAATATTTTGATCTGTTGACATTTTTGAATGCTTCCCTTGCTACGACGAGTTGTAAGCAATATTCCTAATTATAGAGAAAATTGGAATTCGGAATCCTCTATAGATGTTCAGAACGAATCAAACAATGAATTCAATTCAATTGATGGTGACCCAAAATCCTTGGACGGTTCTGAAACAATATCGAAGACTGACAGAACCCCAACTGAAACAAACCAAAATGCAGATAAAATACATATATTGCAAAAGCCAAAATCTCTTAACAAAATGGAGACGCCCAAACCTACTAAAAAGGATTTCGACCTCAGAAGGACCCAATAAGTGATATGATAGTCATTGAAAAAAATTGCTCATTTAGACGTGATTGTTTCTCACTCCCAACCAAATGTAGAAATTCAAGATGAAGACTATTTCTTTCTAAGGAGTTTACTACCACATTCATGATCTATTCCGAACGATCATAAATAACAAACGCGAAATAAAATTCAGCAGCTTATTCTTGAAGAAAAACAACTTTGTGATTTGAACCAGTCAACCTCTATTCCTGTTGCAACCAACACCTTCACATTCAACACAAGATCATATGAATGATTCACTTTCATCAACCAATGATGGCCAAAACAACCCTCAAAGAAAAAATTACTGGGAATTACGCTCACCAACTACTAGTACTCAAGACTTTTCTGGCCAGTTGAGCGAATTTTTGTGCTTCCCTAATAAAGCAATGAATAAATTTTGAATGTTAGGACTAGTTATTTGTACGTTTCCAAGAATACATATTTTCTTTTTTGTTTCAATTACTTATTTATAATGAATAATGGAAAGTGCTATCCTGTATACCTTAGAGTAACAATAAGTCTTTCCTCTGGAGATATATACCGACGAATATTTGAGTATTTCAAGCGGAAGACCGGGGTTTGATTCCCCGCCGGGCCACCGTGCTGGGTAATGGCACGTTAAAAGGTAAGGCCTCGTTAATCCATTGTTCGCACAAGTTTTGACTTCTGAATGTTGACGTTCGTCAGCTGGTTAACGGAACGAACAATTAAAGAACAACAACAAATTCCAAATGTTATCTTGAATTCCATTCAAAATGTAGTGAAACGTTTCTTTACCCACCCTCATGTACTCAAGAAACTTTTTAGGTTGATCCAGTAATTCGAGAAAAAGCGTATTAAATTCACCAACTTTCTCTCTGGATTGATGAATGTCATTAATGTAGTAGAGTTTCTTTTTTCTTCTCAACAATAACACTTTCAGCGCTTGGCTAGTTTCTGTCAACAAGTAGGTTTGTAAATTGTTGCCGGTTATTCACTTTTTAATGGAAAGCACTATTTGAAGAATTAAAACGTATCCTACCTTTTTAGTGATTTCAACCGAAAACGGCTATGTACATACCATCATTTTGGCCGTTTACGGCCGAAATTCAGTTCGGCCGAGAACGGTGCCACTCTGACCGAGTCCTAGGCCATTGCAAATGGCATCTCACCGGGCGATGCCGGATATGACCAGCATCTATTATTTTTAGGTTGAGTATTGTTGAATATAACAACCGAATACGTTATTTGCGTATCGGCCGTGTGTCGTTCAAGACTTTTTGTAATCCTGCTGAAAAATTACATTTTGATTCCAAGGAAAGAACAAACCACGTACCTTGTAATTCTACAGAAAAATTCCAACATCGTGTTGTCTTGGAACAGCTTGAGGAAAATCAGAGGTTGATTCTCCTAACTAGCTGTGGACCAAGATTTCAATGTTGACACTTGCTTTGAAGGCTTATAACGACATTGACATTTCAAGGTTACTTTTTTAAATCTTATAAGGAGGCTGTTAACAATAACTTTTCAATTGTCATCTGGATACCGTTAAATCAAAATAACAGTATGGGATTACGAAAATAACTATAACAAGCCAAGGTGGTATATTTTCGTTTTTCATTTTCCATTTGTTATTTAATTTGTTGCATTAAACAGGCTATAAGTATTTTGTTCAGAAATTGGTGAAAGTACCTCAAGGGTGATCTATAATTTCGGAAGGAATAGAAAAAGAAAATAGTTGATTTCAAAATAAAAATTTGCATTTCATAAAATACTTTGTAGTCATATAAATAACTTTGTAAGGAAAGATGATCCATGAACTAAAATGTGCCAATGCTTAGAACGGAAATATTCACAAGGGAATTCATGAACTTTATACTTGAGTCATGCCGTTATGTTTCCTCGTATTTACTTCGAAGAGTTTGGATATTTGGAAACTCCTATTGAATTTGTTCAACCCGAAATTCGCTAAAGTTCATTTGGCTATGAAGTATGTTGAACAGAAGTTTTTGGATCAACTTCACTTTGACTGCATGAAGTGTAATATTACCTGTTTTCATCTGTGGATATACAGTGCGGACCTAAATATTTCGCCTCTCCCCCTTAACTTTTGAACGGTTGAGATATCAAAGTAAAAAAAAATGTATAAGAAGCAATCATCTCTACTTCTTTTTCATGACATAGCCAATAGTGTGACACCACCTGCCGCAGAGAGTGTGCCATCACCTTTTTTTCCAAATAGAAAAGGAGGTCTTGTGATCCTTCACTTGAAAAGTATTTCAATTCTCTATACAACACCCTTCATTCTTCTGGATGTGAATAACCGGCTGCGAAGTGTGTATGCATTGTGGACTAGGAAAAATGACGATTCTTAATTTTGCAACCAAAAGAAGGTTGAAAAAGCTCCAAAGTTAGTTATCACAGGTAACACAAAGTTTGTAATGTGTACTAAAAAGAAATTGTTCACGAGAATGAATCGCATTCAAACTGAAATTCAACGAAAGTATTTAACAAAAAAAGCATTTCAGTTTTTTTTTCTGATTTTGTTGTGATCGGCTATGTAGATGAGAATCCACACCATGTTACCCTACTGACAGAAAGTAATGTCTTAGCTTTACACCTGTTATTATTGTTACTGAGAATATACTTCATTCCTTTTTTCTTTGGGAAAGAAAGTTTTTGGCTTTCTACTACCCCATCTTGATATAAAAAATGTGGGAATCTTCCAAAAAAGGAAGGAAGCAATCATTTAAAAACATACCTCTAAACATAGATCTGTAGATTATTCAGAGAAGTAACTTTCAGACACAAAATGGAAGAAAAAGGTCTTCTGAAACAGCAACTTCCATAAAAACATTGAATTACACGAAAGAAAAAATTCTTTCGAAACAAATAATTTTATATGAACACTGAATTATAAAAAAAACACCTTTTTCTACTCAATTTGTATTCCAAACGTTCGTTTTAGATTTGAATCAGATATTATTCACAAGATTTCTACACAATTTACTAAATGAAAGATAAAAATTCACTTACATGGAACTCAGCCATCCTCACTGGTAGACACTTGTTTCGCCAAAAGACACATGCCTCAGGGCTTCAAAAAAAAGATTTCATTTTATTGCCAAAAAATGCGTACAACGTTAAATCAACTGACGTGTTTCAGCGTTTTTTCCTAAAATACTGGTTAAAAAGATATTAATTTTATTCCGGACTTTTGCACACCCCTGTATATCAGGATAACCAACTACTGATCCCCAGAAACTCTACTTATGTACTTTTCCAGCTATTAATAGATCCTAAACTAGTTGTCAGCAGCTTATACAGGCCAGACAGGCAGAAATTTCAACATAAGACACCGGGAGTATATATTATCAGATAAAAAGCCAGCTATATATGGACAAACCAGGCAATAGATAAAGAAGACATAAAAATTCTCCATATGTGCAATAAAGAAAAGAAGAAGGATTTGTTGAAAACATTGGGAATAAAAAAAATGTATAAAAACCCCAATTTCATAACCCTTAATGATCAACTAGAACTATGCAGTTCTCCATTGTGGATTCGTGAATTTTGACAGCTAGTTAGGATCCATTGCTTGTTTCAAAAATTCATAAGCAGGTTCTTTGGGGCTCAATAGTTGGTGATCCTGATATATTATAAAAGATAAATAGTTATTGTTTCCGTATTGGTATTGATAATTCAGATAACATTTGTTATTACAGGTATTGGTGTAGTTAATTCAGGTAACATTTGTTATTTCAGATATTGGTATTGATAATTCAGGTAATATTTGTTATTTCAGGTATCTGACTATCATTGTATATTTGAGGACGTTTTGACAAAATGTATCAGTTTACTTGAGAATGGTTCAACAAACAAAATTTAAAAACTTGGTAGAAATCAGACGAAAGTTAAATTCTTCATCTTATGTACTTTCATTACCTCTGTCAATCAATGTCATTCGAGTCTATACAAGTATATAATACAAATTGGTATTTTAGTTTCGAAAACAGAAAATTACAAAAGCCATCATCACATTCAACGTACGAATAAAACCATACACTGGCAGAACACCTGATATTAAATTGCTATTCGGGCAGTTTTTGCATGAAAGAAGAGCTTATCCCGTTTATATAAAAAATTCATCTAAAACGATTCGCCATGAATGAAACCATTATATGAAAAACTTCCCCCGGGTATTTTACGCAAGAAAATCTGAACTGCGGGCCTCATAAAAGTTTTAATTTCAATTCGCATAATTCAAGAAATGAGAAGGCTCTTACTCGGAAAATATAAATTCCACGAAACGAACTAAAGTGGCGGTTTTCAGCATGACTTGAAGCGGTTTTTTGTTTTTCAACTCCAACACTATAATTAATTGAGGATTCCTTGCGGAAAATGTTCTCTGCAATTTCAAGTGCCTACACTGCTCTCGGCGAAACATGTTTTCGAAAAAAGATCTAGATTTTATTAGATGATTACTTACCACTATGTAACACTGGAAGAAATAAATTTACAACAGTGCAATGTGCAAATCATTTATACAACTATAGTCCATTCCTACTTCAAAAGTGTGCAGTAATAAATCTTTCAAAACGAATAATTCTGATGGCGTGCTACCTTTCTAGATATTGATGAATAAAAAAATATCTAATTGTTAAGTTTTTTTAACTAAGCTGCAAACGCTAATTTTTACTGCACCGCTTTTAAAATGAGGTGTCAATTGAATCCCTACAATAACGATTCGTACTGAACCTACTGTAATTGTTCCATCAGTTTGTAAGCACCTTTTTTTATACAAAATTGACTTTTACAGGTATTCCAACATTACATAGGTAGAAAAATTGACAAATTAAAATCAATGAAAAATCTGTGGAGCTTCAAGAAAGCAAAATTGGGGAATTTATCCCAAAAAAGTTACTGCAGAGTATGAACATGTGAAGAAAGTTCAAATAGGCAATAACTTGTAGCGGTACATTTTCCCTATCACATATATTATGAGAGTGGCAGAACTATTTTTAGGATGATACAATCGATAGTTCAATACAGAGAAACTTGTACAATATTTCTACAGAATTATCCAAATATAAGTGCAATAAGAGTAGAATCTAACAAATCTCAGTTTTTCTCAGTGTAGTTTTCAGGGTAAACTTATCATTTTGTAGTTCATATTCGTGTGGACCCTGAACCATTTCCAAAATTTATGGTAAGGAACCAAATCAGGAAAATTTACTTGAATACACATGGTCAAATCTGCCTGAAAAACAGACAACTGCTTCACTACATCAAAGATTGGCTTAGAATAATCACAAGAAAGAAAACTCACTGCACAAGCAATTCATGGACAACCCAAATAATGTCCTGAAGCCTGAAGAATATGAGAAACTTCCAATATAGGACTTATATGAACTGAAGAAACTAAAATAGGATTAGATTGTAGGAGCATGTGTATGAAAGTGAAGAAAAACGCAACGAGGCCAAAGACTTGGAATGAAGAACTCTGCTAGTAAGTAGTAAAAACAGAAGTCGACAAATAAGCTCAAAAAATCGGAAAATTTACGAACAAGGAACTGAAGGGATCTTGAGATTTCTAGTATCAGTCAGGAAATCGCTGAGATTGAGCCCACTTCAGAAATCAGCTGGGATCGTATCTGCATCTTTTATGATTAACGAATACGGGGGTTGCCTTTTATATTTCGGAATAAGAGAACAACAACAAATATTAATCATCGAAAATCACTTTATTGTTTTTCAAAATATTCCCCATGAAGATCTATACACTTTTGTATGCGTTTGAACCAATTGTCGAAGCACTTGTGCCATTCTGATTGAGGTATCTGCAAAACATGCATTCTGAATGCAGCAACCGCTTCTTCAGGTGTCGGAAAACGTTTACCTTCCAGTTGGTTTTTTACGTACGGGAATAAAAAGAAATCATTCGGCGCCAAGTCAAGACTATACGGCGGATGACTCATCAAATCGATGTTTTGGGTGCTCAAAAATACAGTTGTTTGAGCCGATGTGTGAGAGATCGCACTGCCGTGGTGAAGAGTGATTCGTCTTCGGCGGTTGGTTTTCCTGATTTTTTGAAAGACAACTGGCAAACAAATGGTTGTGTACCACTCAGAATTG
>WOGR01003032.1:0-16428 GCA_015342045.1 Leptinotarsa lineolata
CATATCGAATCCATTAGAATTCGCTTCGACGATTTCAGTGATGAGAGGGTCAACAGTAGTTTCCAGCATATTCAAATACAGTTCCCCTGTTAAATTTTGATCAATACAAATTTTATGTACTCCCTTCAAGGGGCTGTATCTTAACAAGGGATGCTCCAATGAAGTTTCTTCATATGAAAGATCCTATCTTTTTTTCGATGAGCAATCATCTCCTTAAATGTTTTAGACTTATTCAGTTACACCCTGTATTGTGGAGATAGGTAGAATGCCTTGCAATGGTTTCCGTCATGATTTCGCAAAATTCTGTTCTTCGATCTAGGTCATCTTCAGTCAATTGGTGTACCATTTTAATTTTGTATGTAAGATACCTATTCCCCTTCAAAAGTCTCTACACAGTAGAAGGAGACACCTCACAAAAATTTGCAACGGAATAAGTAGACTGTTCAGGATTTACTACCATCTCACCAACTATTTGCACTTGCTGTTCTTCCGGAATGAACGAATGACCTGGGGGCTTTTCGTTATGTACACTACCGATATAGTCGTAAATTTGGATACAAGTTCTCTCAAATATTTTCAACAGATAGGACGATTTGGAAAACGTTCATTGAAAATCCTTTCGGTCTCGTGAAAGCTACGTGTCGCACTGTAAATGAGAATCGCTTCAATTTTTTCTTTCAATGGACGAGAATTGACCATTTTATAGATTTTTTGACATGGTACCTTTTTTACAATGTAAAATCGAAAATTTAATGAATGATGTTCATTGTCGTACTGACATTTTTTGTCGTTTTTATAAACAAAAAGCAACTTAACAAACCTTATCGGGTTGTTGGAATTGCCATATGGCAGATAAAAAGAAATATCGACATTAATGTGTTTGTCTTCAGGAAATTATTAAATGTTCCGCCATTTTGTAGTAGGTGAAGATATTGACTTTATATTCTAGGGTTGTAAAGTATTCGACAGGAGCTTCAAAATGATGTGTCACAAGACCCTCCTTTCTATTTATTTTTTTCCCAGATGGTGCCCAGTCGCAATCTTGAAAGTTTCATCTGTCAATTTTACTTCAAAATAAAGTATTCATGCAATAATTTCAATATCCCAAATTTCAAGTTTTTTAGTTGACCCGTTCAAAAATAGAAGGGGGTGACATTATAGAAATTCACTATATATAAAGTACTGAATGTTGAATTTTTAAAAATTTATAATATTTTGTACTATTGTAGAAAGACCATGACAGTATTTGATTTCATAATGTAACCGGATTTGCATTAGAATTGATGCATAAACAATAAACTCCAATGAACTATTACCAGAAAATGATTCAGTTATATTATATTTCATTTAATGATTTCTGTACGTAGAATTTATTTTGAGAAATATTTGATGAAATCTTTTTTTTTCAGGTATGTACAAGTTTCAACATCAGCATACTACAGAGTAAGTTGAGAAAAAACACTCCTTTCACAGTTGAACCGAAAATTTTCAGTATACACTGCTTACCACTCTCGTTTACTAGGGACGTCATTGGATACATAAAACTGACAATCTTTGGAAATCCTCAGAATCAGCTCCAATTTTCATGATTTTTTCCTCAGATATTTGTTTTTCTATATAATTCGAAAGCAGAAACCTTTTGAAGCAAGAACATTTTTATTTATATTATTTGAACAATATGTTTAATTAGTTAAAAACTAGAGCCCAAACACAACGCATTTATGATTCAACACCAAATAGCCCTAGGTATCACCAGTGGTGCTAGGCTGAAACACAAATGCATTGCTGGACTCAACTCAACGATGATCTCCCCTTACAAAGACGCCATCTATGGGATCGACACAGATCTCATTCCTTGAATATCAAAGATAAACGAGGCTCTCTATGGCGATAAGTTGCAGAGCCAAGCTTCGACATCGACTGCAGACGAGACCGCCTTGAGGAGCCTCTTTCATCTTCGATGTTCAAGAATTGAGTACTCTGTTGATCCAATAGGTGGCGTCTTCGTAAGGGGAGATATGTACATTTATCCAAAATGAGCACTATTTCAAAATACCAAAACCGCAACACTCTTTCACCAACCAAGTTTTGGCTTCTACAGAAGATGAAGTAGAACTTCATCTTGCTCCCAAACACCAATACTGCAGAATTCAGGTTTGCGTGGGTTTTTCAAAATGCTTCGTATATTATTCAGTATAATGCAAGTAAAATACATATTTACATAATAACTATGGCACCATCGTTAAATTTTTTTTGGTGTATATTTTGAAAAATCCTAAAATATAGTCAAATAATAATCGACTAGAATCCCTGTCAAAAGGGTACATATCTCTGAAAACGCTACTCTTTTATTCAAGGCTTACGTTATGAATCGTTTGTATCGCAGTGTATTCAAGTTTTGGCACCATGCATTGTGACAATACCTTCAATAAAAAAGTACTTCTTCACTTTGTTCATTAACCATGAAAGTTTCACAGCTGATTCGCATAACATTCAGATAATCATTAATAATGTCAATAAATTCATTTTTCCTGATGTAGCATGACATTCGAAGAATGTAAACTTTCACTGCCGGAGATAACTGTATAAAGGCTATTTTCCGGGTTTTTTGGCCGTGGTCTGCAGGTTTTCATGCCTGACGTTTCGTTTTGTTCGTCTCCACTCCATCAGTTGAGGGAGGAACAAGAACCCGAGCTTCAACTCGGGTATTGCGACCGTACCACACCGACTTTGAAAATGTCTACCGCAGCAGTAGACGAAACGTCAGGCATAAAAATCTGCAGACCATGGCTAAAAAAACCGGAAAATAGAATGCAAAAATGAAGAAGAAAGGATTTGTTGTAATATTGAGATATTTCATTAACATGGCTTTTGTCGAATAAACTTGCTCTGTAAGTTATTATTATTTTTGAGTGGTTTAAAAAACATTTCTTTATCATCGAGTGCTGAAATCATCAAGATATCAATAAATCAATATTCTCTGCAACAACAACTACATCATGGAAGATTACTATGTAGTCATGATTACACAACCGATCAATATTATTTTCGGTAAAATTTTTTAGAGAAAATAAATAAAATATATTTTTATTTCCCTTTAGTTATATTTCGAGGTATATATTCTTCAAATGAACGATCGGTTGGAGTATACTTACGATTTCTCAAAGATGTAGTTTCATCATCATTATATATCAAAAACAAATTTAACGTTTGTTCCATATTTATTATATAACTATTTAGTGTACTGTTTCAATACTGATTAATAAACAAAGAATGTTTTCAAAAAAGCCACGCGAAACTGAATTTCATATATAGATAGAATACATATTGTTTAAATTTTTTTTCCTGATTGAAAAGGTTTCAGCTTCAAAAAAATACAGAAAAACAAACATTTGAGGAGAAAAATCACCAGGGAGCTGGAGAATTTCGAAGCAAAGACTTCTGCTATAGCTTGTTTTCGTTACTATTGTCTGCATCACTGAACTCCCATGAAATAATTAATAGTCGAGAACATGGCACATTTTTTAAATACTGAAACTAATTTTGTGGCTGATCGCACGTCTTTTACCAAGAATTGCTTTACTCGCTTGTTTAGTACGTTATTCGAGGTTAATAATGATTTTTGCTATTCTCCTTTAATACCTGAAGTTATGAATACTTTGTATTCCATTTATTTACATTCAGTATCTCATAATATTTTAACCGTGAACATTCGGGTTTATTATTTTGCTCAAAATAGTTTATTAAATTACGGAGTGACTACTAACTTTTAAACTGTATTATGAAAACGGTAAGTGCACTGATGTTACAGTACGTCTGCTCATTGGGCAAATTATTTATTATAATCTCAACTAGAAATACATTTCAGAATCGGTAGCAAATAAAAAAAGAACCATCGAAAGAGAACTAGAGAATTAACTTATATAATATTTGTTTTGAGCCAAGTCATTGTCTTTCTGATTGATTCGGCCGCCACTTGATGAAGATCCATCCAACTACACCTCACGATCTGATCTTCACAAACTTTATTTTCAAAAAATATATCACGATATGTTTCGCTAACACAGTAGCTTTTTCGTAGTGAATTTAGTACTGAAAATAAAGTTTGTGATGATCAGATCGTGAGGTGTTGTTTATGAAATCACGTCATTATCTATCTTACGTTGAGAGTACCAGACCAGTATTTACTGTTTTGGCATTAGTCACACAAATATTCGAAGAATTTTGAAATCTCATAATTTCAACTCATAGAAAATGTATTTTGTGAATGAATCCAATGAAGTTAACTGTATTAGGCTTTTGCAATTTTGCGATTTATTTAGTGAACGGGAGATGAATGAGACAAATTTACTTGCAGTTGTTACATTTGTTACAAGGCACTATTATTCCTGCATTTATAGACATTCTTGAACATAATAACGTTGTAATGAAACCGAATTGATATTTCAACTAGAGGGGATATCCTGAATGAGATATATCCTGACTTCAATTTTGCTGTCCATCAGTATTTGAAGGAAGGACCGTTGGTGGAAGGATCGGTTCAGTGTAGTGTCCCGCAAGGTCACCCAATTCAGTTTCATTATTTTTTGTATTTTGTTAAAACTACAATTCATAAAACTCCATCAGCATATTCATCAACCTTCGTGAGGTTGGGCTGTGCTTTTTCCTTAAAAAATGACAATTCAAGTGTGTTCTTATACAATTGTTCATATATTCTTATATAATTCGAGTGTTTCGGTTGTAAGTTGATGAATCTTCTTCGTCTATCTAAAGCATTTTCTGCCACACTTGAACAAAATACGGCCTCTCGACGCGCATTTCACTAACTAAGTTAGCTTCACCAGTGAATGACTATACTAGTTCTAGTCTAGTGTTTTTAATTATTGATAATAATAATGATAATAACTTTATTCACAAGAGTCAAAGTACATTTTTTCAAGGGAAAAAGTTGAATAAAGCGCCAAGGCGATGAGTGCGGTAGTATTTGTTTCGCAAAAAATCAATAAATATAATGTTGGAAATAATACAAAAATTAAACAATGTGAGACAATAATATTGCATTACAGAAAATATAAATGTTGATTTAAAATATAATAAAATAGTTAAAATAATATAATGAAATAGTTAAGACTAAGAGTAGGTAAAGGTATTTGAATACTGAATGATCTTCTTTATTTGTCCAATATTCAAATACAAAATACAAATATAAAATAATTTTTTTCAATAACTGAGCAAATGAGCAAATACATAGTTCAATAAGTGCATGGCACTTGTTTCGAGTGAACATTAGGTTAATATAAAATACTATACATATACACATTTATAATATAATATACACACACATTTATAATATACTAGTGATAATATGATTAAAATATAAAATGAAATAAGTGACTATAAGTATTGACTCTAGGAACTATTAAGATAGGATTTTTTTTTCGATTCTCAACAAAACTGCAGATTTTACATAGTGGCTCATTGAAAATGGATAATTTAAATTTTTTTTTAACAGTAATCGACTAGAAATGGATCCAATTTGCAGTATATAGTTTAGGAGCAATATATGTGAATGAAAGTTTTCCCAATGATTTCTGCATTAGTGGTATAATATATTGGTGTTTCTGGCGGGTACTGTAGGTGTGACTAGGTAGGGAGAATTATCTTTTTATACGGTGGTACTTTATGTCCATATTATAATAAAACAGCTGACTAATGTCAAATAATTGGGAGTCTGAGTGAAGAGCATTTGAAAGATATATCGGTTCTTTAGAGATGAACAGGAATCTTTTCTGCAACACTTCATGGGGACGAATGTGTGTTTTCAGTGCCCAAATCCAAGTTACGATACCATAACGCAAGTGGCTCTCAATTAATGCATGATATAAAATTTTCAATTGTTGGTAGGTTAATATATTTTCAAGATATCTGAATTTGTGTAATATTATTCGAAACTTTCTGCATCCATAGTTCATATGATCATTCCATTTCAGATTTGAGTCTATCATCACATTTTTTTTAGATATTTCACCTTGTTTTCAGGGTGAATGATATGGTGTTTTCCACATGTTGAGATATTCAGTGAGTTGAACGAGGCCTTACTGGATTTGCAGTGGAATGTTAGATAGAAAG
This sequence comes from Leptinotarsa lineolata, assembly GCA_015342045.1. Lineage (NCBI taxonomy): Eukaryota > Metazoa > Arthropoda > Insecta > Coleoptera > Chrysomelidae > Leptinotarsa > Leptinotarsa lineolata. The sequence continues at coordinate 6,130 of WOGR01003032.1, forward strand.
TTTTTTCTAAGTTTATAGTAAGTAACTTGTGTTCCAATCAGTTTTTTATTGATGGAAAGTCAGTTTCAATGGTATTTTTCAGTTCATCCCATGTATCCGTTTTGTAAAATATTGCAGTGTCATCAGCGAACCCTATAATATCACCCTTGCTCCGTATGGCGAACATTCCGTTTATGTAAATATTGAATTAGATAGGGCCTAGAACTGTTTCCTGCGGAATACAATAATCTATATTGTTTCTCTCACTCAGTACATCATCTACTTTCACAGACTGGTTTCTATCATTCAGATAACTTTCAAAGAGATTCAAGCTATTGCTCCTTATGCCAATATCTTCCAGAGTCTGAATAAGTAGATCATGACTAACAGTATCAAAGTCTTTGCTCAAATCAATGAATATGCATAAACACGGCTTGCTCTCCTCCTGATTCACTTCACGCCGGAGTTTCTATCTCTTTCTATCAAACTCTCTTTCTTGTTGACTTTTTTAACATTTTCCTCGTTATCTTAAATTTCAAAGAGTAGGAAGAATTGAAAAAACCCTCAAACAAGGTATCACGTGACCCCTCATCTACATTTAAAGTTTAACGGTTTGATCTATCTTGCCAGAGGGTTGAATTGACAAGGTTGAAAATGTACGAAATAAAACTCGACGAATTTGACCGATTCTTTTATTAATTTTATGTATATTTACCAAGCTTAGTGAAAAACAACCGAATAGCAGTTTTCAAAATCAAAAGCTTCGTCCAGACTGAATGTCGTCAACATAAATTATTCACCAGCACAAATTATATCGGGAAAATCCCATTCGGTGGCTTCACTCTCCATTTTTCCATAGAGAGCCAAGCGTAGTCGTCGTGTCGTAATGTTTGTCCTTGTTGCACCAAATGCAATTCCCTCTGTATCCTTCCTGCACCTACTGTATTAAAAATTCTGAGCTCACAGACATATTGATTTGTGGGAGACGGTGGATGAGTCACTATCGCTATTGTGCAACGCTGGAAAAACAAGTGGATCATGCAGTTTACCCGTTTTTGGGCCAATGGAGTGAATTTTAGACTTACAGAATTGAAATCTGTTTTCGGTTAGGAATAAGCTTTTATGGAAAATCAACATCCAATGTTTCTGAAAACAGGATATTCAATCAGTTCGGCGTAACAATGGTATAAGAATATTTTCCTCGAAATGTAAATGGTGAACATTCAAATTTCACGACATTATATACCATGAGAGCTGAAATGGAGATTAAAAATCCAAGATTTTCTTTGATTTCGATCACTCAGGTGGTATAACAACACCAAACATTTCCACAACATGTATAGTTTTCGGAGTTTTTTTGCTTTGATAATATTTCTTCTTTGATTATTTTACTTGGCTTTCGAAGCATAACGTTGTTTATAAACTTATATATTAAGCAGATCATCATTTTGAGGAGGTCTTTATGAGAAACAGAAATATAGTCGGTAAAAGAATTACATTTACTGGAGAACGCCAATGTTGGTGGCAAACGGATTAGTGGTAATAAAGCTGACTAATAAACGCCTGGCGGTTAAATGTAGGCAGGGGGCATTGGACATATCAAAAACTACTTCCAGAGATTATTCGTATTACTTAATCGAACTTACCTTGGTGTAGCTTCATCCGGAAAAATCATAGTTCGATCTTTAGTGACAAAAACCATATTGGCGATCATCCCGATACCGGATATCCTAATTATCAATTTTGAGAGCGCCCCCAATCACATCGAAGAGACTAACACTGATTTTTAGTTTTATTTATCTGCTGATGACGCTAACTTCGTTAGCGGGTGACAATGCTTTAGTTGTGGTGTGAGAAAAGTATTTTCATTAACGAAAAGTAATTCCAATTTTACCTATCCAGTCAGACATAACTTTTAAATCCATAAAAAGGCAATGATACTCCCTAGGTGGCTCGGAGAGTTATTAGCATAACCTCCCCAGGACATGAGATTATGGTTCAAAGTAGTCGATGCCGTTCACACTGAAAATATTTTTTTCATTTATTCTTTTTCATATGTTAACGATAGATTTCCCATACGTACACATATAAAACTTTGCAAGTTTTTCACACAAGTATATTGAAATTATAACTCATAATATCACAACTAATTGTAACTTTTGCCCAATTTGGACCGCGTTGAAAAATTACATTGAATAATTAGTACCTACCCAAATGAAATAAAATACAGCAAAGTGATTTCCTAAATTTGTGAAACCTGAAAACAATTTTTGATTAAAATTTAATTTTTGAACAATTCAAAGTGAAACAAATCTTGAAAATAACAGGAATACTTATGAACCAATATTTTTAATGCGAATGGAACTATCCAATCACATTCATTTACGGTTTAATCTTCAACTTCACTTTGTTTTGACTTACTTGCAAAATATATTTTGCACTCAAAACTGTTTTACGCAATTTGACATCTTTTGCAAATAATACCATATGCGCCAACCAAACGGTTTTTGATCTTACCGTAAATGGCGAAAGTAAAAATTTCAGTGAATAATCACATAATTTATAATATCCTCAGTAATTTTCTCAAAAACTCATTTTTTATCTGAAAAATTCTGTTGGAAGAAAACATGGGTTTATTGAAAAACATGTTGAGTTGATTGGGAAAATTTCAAAAAAGAAGATATAAAATAACTCCAATAAATACTACAATGCAATATTAAATACTGAAGTACTATAAAAACTTACAGAAAACTATGAAAACTACAAAAGCTAAATAAACACAAAACCAAAACTACAAACACATCAAATTACAACTACAACAAGATAAGATGTAGTACAAAGTTTTTGTACGAAATAAGCAATGCATGTTTGAAGAAACAGCTAGTAATTCGAAATTGTTCTTTCTTACATTTTCATTTCACTTCCCATTTGTAATAGGTATAAAATATTGATAAACTGGGAAGTTTATTCGTCATACTACTTTCCGGGTGTTGTTATTGATCGTATGAAACCTAATGAAATCCAACATCTACAGCGTTATTTTTTCCTTCCCTAAGAGCTAGCTTGTGTCATTTCGACAATGGAGACCCACTAAACTTCCTTCCCCCAATTTCCAGATGATTCCTAACCTTATATCTGCGAGAGTAGAGATATGCCACCCTCGCAAAAGTTCCAGAAACAGGAGTTTGATCCCCTCGAATACTTTTGTTCGGGTTGTTGTTAGATCGATTCAGTGCGAATGTGAGTGCAACGCGTTTTAGGAAGGCACTTCATCGTGTAGTCGATAGAAACATTCAGAAAGGTATCGCTGTATTCAGAAAAATTTAATCAATTCTTTTAAATGAAATTTCATTATGATCATGCTACCAATGAATGATACCTTGGTTAATAATTCACACCTCTTCTGTGACCAATAACATTTTTATTTTTCCGATGAGCGTGCGATTACTTTATATGTTCCTTAGCTGAATAACTGTTCTGGAGATTATTTGGTAACTTAAATTGAATCAATTTGTTATTGATGGTTAATTTGCCGAAAGTTAAATCAAATATGATATATAAGGGCCTAGTTTAATCAAATAGTTTACAGATGTTGATAATAATAATTTTTATGGACAGAAAAGGTGAAGTACCAATGTACAGTGCTTGGCAGATTGGCACTGTACCATTCGTCCACTTATAAAATTACATTAATGTAATAACGTCTATGGAAAGTTGTTCACTCACTAACATTAATTGCAAAGTATATTTATTTATCATTTTAAAAATCAAGTGATGTCACTATCATGTCGAAAAGTTCAGAATGTTATTATGGAGGAGAACTACTTATGGAAGTGTGGTTATGAAATTTGATATCGTAACTCGCATACAAAGAAGTAACTCCTTGAAGTTAGATGTGTGAACTTAAAAATCTCGAACATTTTGACTTCTGTATAAAATTGCATTCACCTTCCCTTATCCCTCAAACTTCCTTTCGATGTTATCAGGATTGATATTCGATACCTTATGAACAGTTTTTTTAATCATTTTAATCAGTTAACTATTACTTTAGATTATCTGCCAGAAACTTATTCAGATATTTTTCATAATTACCAACGCAATGAAAAACAGTATGGAAACATTTCAGTGTTGGAATTTCGCGTTACCCTTGTAATATACCTTTCGCACTACCGATTCTGCCATTGCAGCCAGAGGGTTCGGGCGGCTGGCAGTCGTCATGACAACACCCCAATGCCGCGGAATCCAGACGGCTATGCACCGGCCGTCGACATTGGGTGGTGGGTGGCTGGGGAGCGTCGAGGGGAGCAATGACCCAGACAGGTGAGGGTGGAAATTTCGAGAAGTAGGAGGATGCTGAATTGCGAATACAGCAGCGAGAGTGTTTTGTTTCTGTTCGAGGGAGATGGCAGCAGTTTCACCCTCGATAGAGTTATATTTATGCAACTCAAAGGAATCCAATAGAGCAGTTGTTCCAAGGGGAGGTTTGGCGAGAGGTAATCTTGTATGAAAGAATGGGCTTTATGTGTTTCGGAATATTGGCCCCTGAATATTTTTAATAATGCTTTCCAGGAAAGGAATTTACCTAGTAGTTATTTGCAAACTGTCGTACCTTTGATTTCCATCTTCTCAATTCTGTACTTTAAATTGGAACGATAATCAGTTATATTTAATATTTCAACATGTCTTTTCGAATCTCGTTAGAATGTTTTAATATCTATGATCCCGGATGAAAACAAATATATGTCAAAAACACATGCAGTTGCGACTAACCCTATTTTCATTACGTTACCAAAGTTTGGGTATTTACTTTCATTTTATAAAAATAAGCTACTAATTTTATGTTCTTGTTTATTTAAATTTTTCTAGCATCGGTCATTTTTTTCAAGAAATAAGTACCTCTCATTTCTATAGTTACACGTAAACCTTAACAACTTTCTGCGTTGAGTTTATTCATGATAATACATTTTTTACGAATTCGGATTATATATTTTAGATAATGGCGAAGGAAAAGGGACTACACGACAGCCCCCACACTTTATATATTTTGGTGAAGGATTTGGTTCACGTGTAAATTATGGCGCAAAATCAATGTTGCAACATATTAGTTGACAACTTTTATACCAGGGAGGTAACCCTTTATCTACTCATTATTTTTTCTTCAGATATGCAATTCAAAACAATGATAGTCCACTAAATTCCGAGATATTGTATTCCATTTCCAAATGGAAATGCCTTTAAAATAATCATGAAAACAATGATGCTATCTATGAACGTTGGAATTTTAAATGGTTTCATACGTTTATTAATGTTCAAAAAATCTGAAATCAAACAATAATTAAATACGAACGTATTGAAATTGAATAAAACGTGTTGAAATTGAGAAACGCGAAGACAATGCTCTGAGTATGATCATGCAACGAGATTCAAAAAGAACGAGGAAATTGAATCGAACTCATTCAAGAATCATGATTCTAATATCAGTTTTCAATCTCGAGCAATTATTTTTGTCTGTATAAAAGCATTGAGGATGCGGAAACAACCTCCACAGGTTGCATACCTTGTTTCTTCTACACATGAGTAGTGTTGGCATCGCAACTCCCTGGGAAAGGCCAAAATAATTCAGCACATAAAGTACAAGGGATGTATTTACTTCAACGACTATATCAATTACCTCTGATATTTTTTTGAATATTTTCTAGTATTGTGTATTGTTTTTCTACATTTTCATAGTATTTTTGTCAAAATTCGTTAGAGATGATTATAGGAAGCGTTAGCTGTTGGACTGAACAGACTTGAAAAAATAACATGACGTCACTCTAAATCCAATATGGCGAACCGCCCAAGATGGCGGAATAGTTATTTATGCACCCTCACGATATGAAAGGTTTTGCTGAAAGGAATACGGAAAATGAAATGTCTTCACTCTAAAAACTATATGGCGGACAGTTAAAATGACGGATCTGTTTTTCAGGAAGGGAATTGCTGAAAAGAGTACAAGAAATGAAAGAAAGTTACTCTAAATCAAATGTGGAGGACAACCCAACATGGCTTGTTAATATTTTTTCACCCCCTTGATATGTAAGAATTATTAAGAAAAAAAATTGAAAATAGCGGTAAACCAGAACAAAAATACTGCCTTTCGACGCGCGCTTCGCTACCTAAGTAAGCGTCATCAGGAGATGTTTAAAACTACTTACTAGATGCCAGAGACAGTATTTTTATTAGGAAGGCGAAGGAAAGTGTTTTCAATAAGATGCATTTTACACCTGAGGTTCCAAATTTTTCTTATCAAATCCACAAACAAATCTAAATTCAAAAGACTGGTTCCGTAATGGAGTCTGTGGCTTCTTCAGAGAAGAAGGTACATAATGCACATGCGATAAACATCTACCGGAGCGCTGTGGCTACCTGTGTAGAAATAAGAATATAATAAATTTCGTTAGTTCGGACTCCCATTGTCTAATATGATTTTACTATGGTTAGACAATGTAAGTCCGAACTAATGAAATTCACCATAAAATATTGTTTGTCAATCACTTTCAAACAGAGAATACAATATGTAATTTGATATTGATTCAAGTATTTCTAAAATAATTGTTTTTCACGTAAATGGTAAATCTTGTGACAAGCTTTCATGTCATATAAATGTGTAATGTAATAAATTGCTAGGTTTCTATCGTTAATTTTCTCCTTTTTGGAGTTTGTAAATGAAAGCTTGTTCTTAATTTTTTTTTACTATTTATTCATTATTTGAAAAGCGAACGAATGACTTGCGATTTCATCACTAACTATTGAACGAGCACAAAAGATAAACTCTATCTGTTTGAGATGTGCAACCCAATATTTATATTATGGAACTACGATCTTTTTGCAACACTTGAACTTAGTGAGATTCTAGAAAAAAACGCAGTAGTATTACCTCCAATGAATTTATACTAATTTACGCAACTTGAAATAACCTAAAATAGCTATATGATTCATGAGTCTGTGAATTTTGACTGAGAAATATATTGATGAATGCCATTCAGAAAGAAAATCGCATACTATCGTGTATCTATTGTAGATACACTCTTTCGTTTTTTCAACCGTATTTTCAGGTTTACTTTGTGTCAAAAAAGATCTCAATGTGTTGAAGTGAAACAAAAATCATCGCCTAAGAAACTCATGAGAAAATTAGAAAACTCAAATGATCCGCATATTTATATTCTTTTTAGCATCTGACAAGTGAATTTCAAATAGCTCTGTAGAAATGGATCCTACCCGATTGTCATTGCTAAGGTGAACAGTTGGAAATGGAAATATCAACTTTAGGTGAATTTCCAATAAAATATCCTGAAAATACAGCTTTTTACAATTGAGGCGAACGTTTTCAAGTGAATTTTGGATCTGAAAACGGAAAAAATTGTTCTTCAAAACGTCGACCGCTAAAAAAGCTAAGTTCAGAAATTTCATTTTTTTCAATCAATTTTTTCAATTTGTAGGCAAAAATTATGAATACGGCAGGTCACTGACTAATTGGACTGCTCAGTGGTTTATATTACGCAGTAACTTTTCGGGGTGAACTTTTCAGTTTGCCCTTTATTACACAGATTATCTATGGATTTAGCTTTGCTCATTTTTCATATTGTGGAAGGTTATACACCCAAAAAAACCAGTAAGAAATATTGAGTCCTACACAAAAAATGTTGTCCAAAAAATATCGAAGAGTTTTCTGAACTGTTTATCTAGAATTCCACAATAAAGTGTTACTGAAAAAGATACTAATGAAGTATTTTTCAATACCGTCACTGCAGGGCTACAAGTCTCTGCGTGGAAATCTCGTAGAAAGTAATAGAAAGTCATTCAAATTGATGCAAATGTTTTCCAATGAATAAAACTCCTGATATCAATAATATGTATTACAACCCTCTAATATATTCAGTGAGGTTTTTCCATGTCGTACATCTTCAAGAAGTTTAAGAAAAACAAAAATTTTTACATAACCCCCTTCCAGCAATGGCGGAGAGATTGTAACCTCTCATGAGAGTCAGACAGTAAAACAAATACACCCTTAGACAATTGGAAAATATGAAAAATACCATGTTCAAAAAAATTAACAAACGATGAAGTCATCTTGTAAACATATCTATACGAAGTTTCTGAATACAAAATCAAAAAAATTCGGTGAAATAAAAGATACCAGCAAGAGATGATGCCTAATTTTATTTTTGCGGTTTCTTTTAGAAAATTAAACTATAACGACTTTTTCAAGCATCATCAAAAGGCGTTATCCAGAAAATTTATAAGTTGTAACTGATTTGTTTCAAATAATAATAGTTACTTATCTTGATCGAAATGTGTTTTTTTGTCAATTCCCACTTCACTTATATCACAAAGTAATCTATGGACATTATAGAGTATAAGAACAAAAGAGTCCGTTCTGTCATTTACATCCATAACTTTTCTTGAAAGATGGAACACTCAAGTTGGAGGATAGGGCTTTTCCCGGGACAAGGAAATTGCGAACTCGAATATGGTTCAGGGTCATGTCCGCCTATTCACGTATGTTTATGGATGAAGCAGCAAGAAGGATGTTGTAAATATAATCGTTTTGTATACATTTACGAAAAGATTCTTGAGTAAAGCACTTATTGGAGAGTATCAAAAACAACTTGGAAAATTGTAATGCAGAAATAACGATCAAAGTTCAATTGAGACTCTGATACTAATAACACTAATAAATAAAATAATAATAAAGTAATATTATGGCAATGAATAAATATATTAGTGTCTCTAAATTTTGGCGGAGGTTACGGGAAACATTTATTATTTTTAAGTTGAAGACAAACTGTGTGTCTTAAGAAAATAAAAAAATCAATTCAGATAACGTTAAATCATTGAACTATTTCACCACTATTGCTTCCTTCAGAAGAAATGGTATTTGTTCAAAAAGAAAGGACACTCATTCAAATTTTTCATTTTTAAAGTGTATTCAGTTATCTTCAGCAGAAATGTATGAAGGGAGAGCTTTACCTTTCTCTCAGTAGTTTTTTAAGATGTAATAATATTTTCTAGCTACATCACTGAAAAAATTAGACAATTTTAAACAAATTTCCTGGGCCGTTACCAACAAAATCAATTCAGTAGATAATATGAGAAACGCACTTGATGTTTGTTTTTCATTCCCTTCTACGTGAAAGAAGTATCTTACCCGAAACATTACTGATTTAGGTACATATTTTAGTGCATAGCTGTAGAGGTTTTTTCCAAAGTTGCAATAATGTGACTCAAGGTATCAAAAATGTACCTTTAAAAGTCATTTTTCATCGTGCTCCGCGAAAATTATTACTGATACTTACATTAAATAATGTACTACATGTTGACATGACTCATCATCATCAACAAAGAAGTTCGCGAAACTATATGTCTACAAAACATGGCTAAAATCGGAAGATAGTGATGACATTTGTCATGATTCATTCAATTTTTATCCTTATCTAACTAAAAGTTTCATAACACAGGATGATTATTTACATGTATATCATTCAAATCGGATCTTTCGTTCTGAAGTTCACATCTGTTGTGGAGTCGTGGAATTGAACTATGAAATGTCACCTATAAATTACACCCGTGCGAAGCCAGGGTGGCTTGCTCGTTTTTGATGATCTTGATTCGGATTTGAAGATCCAATATTCGTGAAGATTAATTTCGAGCCCCTATGATGCGATTTTTTATTTTTCAAACTGGGACAAATACTTTTTCATATACCTGAAAAAAACATCTGAAAATGATCTATATATTTCTTCAAATAATTTGCTTTTATGTTGGTTGATATTTTCGTTTGTTCTATGGAGATTTAATGGTTTATAATTACCACATGGAGAATCTGAATTCAAAAATGTTTCAATGAAAATATCACCAGTTATTGTCAAATACTGGAAGAGCTACTAAATTTCATGTTTTTCCAATGATCTTATTTTTCTTTGTTATCTGTCAAATATGTTTTTACTATTTCATATATATTTTCCTTATTTTTCACCAGAGTTTCTAGAATTGGGACTAAATTGATACACGATATATTACTTCCAAGCTATTAAAATTTCAAAAATATCATAAAATAGGTGCCGCCATCTACCAAATCGCCGAAGAACTACACAAGTAGCGGAATCACAGAATGAAATTACCGAGTACCTTCGAAAGTTATTACTGGCCGATATCGCAACGAACTTGGATAAGTATATCTATTTCTTAAAGTCATTCATTTCAATCATCATTTGCCGGCCGGATTTTTTAAATAATTTGCTTTCTTCGAATGTCTTGTTTCCAACCAATATAACAGTC
>WOGR01003033.1:0-16427 GCA_015342045.1 Leptinotarsa lineolata
AAGAAGGTGGACAGGTCACTAGGAGACATCTCCTTTATATCGGCAGGTGTAGGCCAAGACTCGCCAAACACACACTCTATTGTTGACGATAATTCCAGACACTCGTATAAGACATGCCTGACAGTTTCATCTTCGTGTTCACACATCCTGCATAGAGGTGTGTCCACTAGCCCCATAGTATGGAGGTGTTTCCTTAGTTGACAGTGGCCAGTAAACGTAGGTTTTTCCTGGTCATCGCCAGATATTACTTCGGCGCCAGCTTCCCAGGGTCACCCAGAGTGATCCTGGCAAGACTGCATCCTTTTATTCCATCCCATCTCTTCGGGGATTGAGCATGGGTGTAACAGTTGGCTAGTTCCGCAATTGTCGAAGTCATCAGGCCGTAGGTGTCACAGGGTCCTAAAATTCTTAGTACAGCCGCTTTCCTGGCTAAAGAATCGGCAATGCGATTACCTTTACTGCTATCGTGCCCTTTAACCCACCTCAGAATATTACTGTTATCTACCGAGGCGTTGTCTAAGTCTTGGTGGCACTCTAGTACTAGCCTTGAGGTAACACGTCTGTTCAAGGCTAACAGGGCTTATCTACTGTCAGTGCAGATTATTATGTTTTTGCCAGAAATTCCTTTCCTGGTTATCTCTGCCAGTTCTGTTTGAACCACGCTGGTATTTTTCCCATTCCCCACATAAACTTTAGGCTCAGTGATCTGGATCCACATCTTGAGCCTTTTTTTGTTTTTGAGCCGTCCAAGAGAATTTTATCGAACGTAGCACTCAGAAAAGGGAATACCATAGAGACTTCAATATGGTGCAGCCAAGTGCAAATATGAGCAACATTTGGTTGCCAAAAGAAGCACAAATGCACGCGGAGCCATCAACAGAAGCCAGTCGCACATTTGTGGTTTAAGTTTTTAAATTTTGTGTTTACAGAATACTACTAGCATTACCACAAAGGCAGCTATAACTACCTGCGTGACATCTAGGTCCAGGAAATCATACAGATAAGAAGAATATCAAGTATTTTGATGAAATCATCTTGGATTTATATATTTTACTAGTTTTGAATCTCCTGGGGAAGCAGAAATAATGCCTCTAATATATTCATTATCCATAAAAAAAGGTAATTTTGTGAACTTTTGCAAGTTATGAAATTTTTAATGCAAATATCTCGACAGTATATGCAATTTATACCTATGGAGAGCAGTATAGCTACGCAAAAATAATAGTAAATTCTTGAAAGGGAGACCAAGACGCAATGTAAACTTGTCTATTCCAATTTACAAATCAACGATTCCGAAAGAAACTCACTTCTTATGCATCTATTAGTTTTTTCAATAAATAATCAGACTCGGAAAGCGACAACTTGAAAACATTCAAAACAATAGTAGTTTAATGTAAAAGTTTGAAAATATCCTTATAGGACTACAGTAACTTCAGTTACGAATAAAAGTGGTAAAAAACATAAAATTTTCATTTCTCATGGTGTTCTGATCAAGTACACTTTTTGTGACTTTATTTCATGGTTACCAGAAATATTAGTATATAGGGTTGCACTTACAACAAATAAAACAACACAACAATAATTTACTATTTAGAACTAAAAAACAAGTATATGTACAGCATTTGGAAAACAATTAAACAGCTCATGGATTATTAATCTAACCTCACAGCAAAAGATGCTCCACACGAGCACCCCTTTTCAGCCAGTGGGTTATTGACTATTTTGAAGGAAGATCGAATGAGCTCCTCCTGATAATCCAGAGTGGAGCCCTTTATGTAATCCAGCGAGATGGAATCGACCACTACCTTAACGCCATCTTTTTCGAAAATTTTATCATCATCCTCGACTCTGGAATCCAAATCGAATTTGTATTGGAAGCCAGAACATCCTCCGCCCTCGACGGTGACTCGCAAGAAATCATTGGGGGTAACGAAGATTTTTTTCAGTCGCTCCACACATTGTTGGGTAATGTTAATATCTGCTTTGATATCCAGTGGTTTTATATTAGCCTTTGTGTTCAGAAAGACGGTTCCAATATTCCGAACTATGTGGGAGGTCCGAAAAAACATTACTATAGTTTTTGAAAAACTTTTAATTTGACATATTAATTGTTTACTATATTTAGTAATACCACAGAACACAAAACCACAGAACATCCTAACTAACAGAACTACAACCCACAGAATTTTCCTTTCTGCAGGAATGGGTTATGGAAACTACAATTCCGTTCAATCTCTAGATTTTAGTTCTGTGTCTTAGACACAACAGAATAGACTGGCCGTAAAATGACACATACTCACAGAAAAAAAAAGACATAGATGTCGTGGGTGGCAATATAGTTAATAAACCGGTAACGTATAATTTCTGACTTCTACTGGGTAGTTTGAAAGAAGTTCTAGTTTTTAAATACTATATACTACGTATATTTTTGGATTTGTTTAGTATTGATATGACTAATTCATCTTGTTCTTTTCTTCGACGATATGTTCTTTAGTTTGTGTTTCTGATTATTCTGGTGTGGCTCTTAATTTTACGACTAGGTTAGAACAGGTACAAGGAAACAAATTCAATATATAAACTTCATGAGTTCAGGTTCCCAGCGAATGTAGTGGTGAAAAAAAAACTAGTTTTTTCTAGAGATATGGCACACTTTGTAACAATCACTGGAAAGAAAATGACTATTGCATGAACGAAATGAGCTTGAGAGTATTTGAAAATGAGACTGTACCATCACAGTTAATGCTATTTCGAGTTTAAAGAATATTCCATTGTGAATAAAAAATTTTTTGAAGATCTGTCTGTGTACTAAGGTTTGCACAAATACACAGATATTATTAGAACAAATACAGAATCATTTTATTATTAGATAAGCTTTCCACGAGTTCCAGATTTATCATAAGAGTAAACGCAATAGATTTCTTTATAGTGATAATTTCCAAGTTCACATAAAATAACGTACCTACTGAAAGATATATTATTTTGAAATATGTATATTTTTGACAGTTTTTCAATATCGATGCCAGTTGAGATTACTTTATTGATGTAATGATAAATTCATCTCAATAATTTTTTTTATTTATTAAATTTCAGAACAAAAGGCGTGTAACTTTCTTGTACTCAAAGAAAAGTGAATATAATTCAAAATGGGGCTTGTGAATGATTTTATCGGGTCTTCTAGTATTCCAAGCACTTAACGATGTTAAAAGATTCCATATTATTTCAAATGATTTTTTTTCGATTTTCAAACGTTAGCGGGTACCTAAACACTTCCACTTTTTATACGACCATGTAAATAACCGTCCTGATGACATATTTTCCATCAACTGAATTTATACTTCAAAATTACTTTTTAATGTACTCTCTCAATGTTTTCGGCTTTTGCTTCTACTCAGGAACATAAGATGTTTCAATGTACTCATTACTTTACAATGTAAAAATAATGTGACAGAAAGTACAGGTGTTAATTTATAGGAAGGGTTGCGGAGTATCAAAAATTCTGATCGCCATGTTTTTGACGTCATTGAAAGAAAAAATAGCGCTAAATTTGAACTGTTATAAAATATATTCCGGATGAATGAACCATATCACTTTTGCTTTAGTACCTTGCACGTTATAATCCTGCAGAATTATAGATTAAACAAGTTCTGATGATGATAATGATATATTATTATTTTCTATATGATTAGAGGCATATTATAGGTCATAACTAAATGATACGTTGTGTAAAATTTTTCAAAGGTTTGTTTTCAGTATAAATCAACATCTTAATCAAAGGGCTTCTGGTGGTTGAACAGACAAATGTAAATTGAAATGAATATTTTGTTTACCCACTAGTCTAAGTAATAAAAGGAACAAATACAAAATTATCAGTTTTTTTAATAAATTATCGAATTTTCAGAATTAACAATTATCACATCTCCGGCTTGTATAGAATAAAAGCCAAGTTCTTTCATCTCGTCATCCAGTCGTATTTTAATCTCCTGCTTGGGACCACTGACGTACGTGAGACAGGGTCTATCTCGCAATTTGAATGTTTTCTGAATCAACAAAATAAGTTTTTGTATAGAAAGAGCTGGTGGTAGTTTTCTTTTTACCGTTCTCTCGCCATGTTTGATTGATACGCTTATCAAAGCTGTGTCCAGAATGTTCGGTTGGATTACTAGTTCTGATTCTTCCAGGGTACCATACTCTGCAAACATGAAAAGAAGTATAGTAGATCAATAGCTGCTTTGCAAAATTCGACTTACTGTTTGTCAATTCCAGAAATCTGTTGTGTTCTCTCAGGAATTTCTTTCGGTCGGCTGTGTTTTGACTCTTCAGCCATTGCAATCCATATTTTTTGAGGTAATCATATTCAGCTCCTCTCCGTTCCTCATCTAGAATCCGACACCCGTTGAGGCTCTGGTAAAAATTCAATGAAAACTACTGAGAACAAGTAGCGAACCACTGGCTTACCTTCAAATTTTTTATTTTTGCCAATACTATCTGTTCTCTCGTTGCTGGATTCTCGGTTTCCAGAATAGGGTTCCTGGTAAACCGGAGGTGCTCCAATTTGTTTAATTTGTTCAATTCGCCTACAGACTGCCACTATAAAAGAAAAAGAAAAAAATGGACTTTTTCAACACGCTTTTATTAGCTCCACTTGTATGTTTGTTTGTAACCGACTCCTTTGGACTCGATTTTGACTAACTTTAAACGGGCAGATTTGTTTTAAACTTTGTACACTTATCAAGAATCGGTGACAATACAATAATTTCATACGTATATCTCATTATCCTGATCAGGATCGCCAGGATTAAATAATGTTTTCACACAGTATCTGTATCAGAGCAAGTGAGACAACCACACTGTCTGCGCATGCGCAGTCCCCGCAAATTTTCTGCGACTATTGTATTGTCCCCGATGACAGTTACTTTTTTTCCCATTTGATCGTCTTCGTATCTGTTACGATTTAGAATATAGCAATGTTACCACATGATAAAAAAACGGCCTGTATATAAATGACCTAGCTCTCATAGATATATCAGCCACAACCACCCCCTTTGCTGATGACACCTCCTTATAATGGCACAAGAAGGATAATGCTGTTCTGCATGAGACCATCTCTGAAGTAATCAAAAGAATAAAAGAATGGCGTGATTGTAATAAGTTATTCTCCAACATCAATAAAACCAACATTCTTATTCGCTGCACCTTTGCTGAGATCTGCCTTGGTACCGAAATCTTAGAAAGTATACATACTTATAAATTTCTTGGGCTGAATATAGATGATGAATTGAAGTTTAAGGACCATGCCTCAGGCTACTATACGCCGAGAGTCATCTCTACAGAACTAGGCTAAGCTCTTTCAAGAACAGTCTAATATACCCTTTTCAATTCAATGTTTTGAATATTTTTATTTATTGTATTATTCTCAGAATGTTTTTATTCCAATATGTGCCTTACATTGTCCTTACTATAAACGTGTTGTTTCTTGGGATTGATATGCTTATTGTTATAAATCACGCCCTAAAGAAAGTAACGCAGTCCGCCACTGGTAGCCGTAAACCATCTGTGACGTGGTTGAGAGCACACCCTAACTAGGGTGTTCTGTGCTAAGAGCGCGCTCAGTCCTAGTGAAGTTTCGCGAATCTTCGATATTCCTCGCCATTCTACATGTGTCGAGAACACCGTTACCGTCGAAAACTCTAGCACCTTCAAATTTTAGGGGGATGTTTCCATTAAAAATGGGTCACACTGTATATGTGTATGTATGTATATGTTTGTATATGTGTATATATGTGTATGTATATGTATGTGTATATGCATAACTTCATTGTTTTTTAGATTATTAGTTGTTGTTGTAATTCCGTAATATATATATTTGTTTATTGAAAAAAAAACAATAGCAAGACACCAAAAAAACTCACCTCTGTAAGCAAATTATTACTGATATTGATCTGACTAAGATTAGCGAATCCATAAGTAGGCACCAAATCGTCTCCAAACCTGATACTTTGTAACTTAATGTCTTCTATGTTCAAGTGTTCCAGAGATTGTATCACAGCCAAATGTTCGATAGTCGACCAGTGTTCTATGCAATTACCCTCGAGGTCCAGATAGAGGAGCATTTGGAAATTGTGATTGGGGGGCACCGTTATATCTGTTATCTTGTTGAAAGGCACTCTAAGTTCTTGTACGTTGGGAAAAACTGATGATATCTTGATAACGTCATCCCACGAGAGGTCCATGTGACCACAAATTAAAACAGTTATATTAGGGAAGTTGTAGTCGCCATAGTTTTCGGGAATTGAAAGCAGGTTCTCACTTATGTTGAGGCAATATAAACTTTTGAGCTGAGCACAGATGTTGAAAATTTCGGTCCAAGAACACAGCAGGTTTTTCGATAGATCAATTTCTCTGATATTCGGAAACATTCTGTTCAACTCTCTCGCGGGCCCTGATGAACTGACGTTCTGCATTCTGACATTGACGATCTCTAGGTACTGGAAATCACTGAAGCACAAAGACTCAATGAAACTAAGCTAAAAGTGTTGCTGAGAGAAGAATGAGAATTTTTGTGCAGAAATTATTACAAAATATGCTGATACATACCGCTGCTTGTTTGCCACCTTTTCAAAACCAACTAGTTCCAGAAAAGGTGCATTCATATATTGTTGTATCTTGTGCAATTCCTCTTCGTTCCGTTTAGCTTCTATTTCGTTATCCCTGTAACCATACCTGGACGTTATAGCTTCTATCAAACTCTGGCCAAAGTTCACTTTCTCTCTCCTGACGAATGACCCAGAAGTTGGATATCTACAACACACCCTACATCTTGGTGAATTTCAAGGAAAGTAGTCGAGTACAGACCTCGTATGGAAATAGTGTTTTCCTTTAACCGTGCCATTGTGTTTACCCCTATTAGGCTCATCCCAGTCTATGCCCAACCAAAAACCTTGATAGCCTTCTACTGCACCTGCATATTTAACTGTCCCAAAATCTCCAGAGCATTCCGCGCGGATCCCCACAAAATATTCAGTGACCATTTTGATATAAAAATAACGCAATAACAGAATATCAACCCAGTCCCTCAAGTATTCTCTTTAGGTTGTCTTTATTTCAGTGCAGTCTTCAGTAAGATCACTGACATTTACGGTTTTCATCACAAAAACATAAATATATGTGACCTTGACAATTTTGACAGGTATACTGACATTTGTGACTGTACACAGAATTTTTTTCCATTCATAATATGGCATCAACGTATATGGTCAACAGACCCAACTTTAAAACGAGTCTGAAGATGTGTATTTTTTCCATATATTCATAACTCAGGTAAATTTTCAGAAAATATCCAAAACTACTTCTCCAAATAACAGCAGCTTTCATAAGTAATAATAATTTAGGCAAGATTCTGTACGATGCAAAACCCAAACGAGATAGAATGAAAAACTCAGGTATATACAGAATAGAGTGTGGTGAATGCTCTGCAGTATATACCGGCCAAACTGGTAGAAATTTTGGCATAAAACTTCGTGAACACGTCTGTTTGGACAAAAAATCTACAATGTATGAACATCTTTAAGAAACAAAACACAAGATAAGTAAAGATAATCTCAAAATTCTATACACATGTAATAAAGGGAAAAAATGGATTTGTTGGAAGCCATGGAAATTAATAAATCAATGAAAAAACCCGAAATATATACCCCTAAACGAGCAACTCGATTTATATAGGTTTCCACTCTTGAATTTATAAGTTTGGCAACCCCAGTAATCTATGATTTCATAGTTAGTACCACTATTCAATCACTATCTAGCGTCCCAGACTACCTGTAACTCAATATAATCCGAATCCACACTCCAAAAAGTTTGTTTTTACTTGAGAATGTGTTAAACCCCTGAAATCGATCATAAGAATAAATAAATGTTGTGGAAATCAGACAAAAAAGTATTTTCATTCATCTTATTAAAGACAGCATATACAAGCTGAAAATAAATGAATAAAGCTGGTCTCAAAAATCTAATCACATCTAAATTGCGTAAAACGGAAAGTTTGATATTTATTTCATACTTATGTGATGAAATTGGTCGATAATTGATGAAAAATTATAAATTGAAGGACATATTTTCAGGAGATACTATTTTTGGAGTTCCCCACTTACTTAGTTATTGAGAAAACACTCGAGGGAGCTATTATATAACGAAACATGTATTGCGTTTTTGTAAAACGGTTCAGTGAAAATCTCACAATAAATTGTAACTGAAATATGCCATACTTGATAAATGGAATTTGAAACGTATGGTGTTGAATATAACTATTGAAAACACACTAAATTTGAAATAACCGATTGCTACTTATTTGAAGCCACAGAAAGGCACATGGAGAAATTCAACAGAAATATATATATGATTTTAAAAGAGAAAATGAACCAAAAAATACTCAAGATGAGACAATTGAGGATGAGAATGAAAAATATTTTTATTTCGATTTTTGTTTTTGATTATGTTGTGAGTCCTAGTAACTAATAAATGTAGATAATGTAGTAGTATGTAATGTAGTAAATAATGAGGACAGTATGAAATCTGTCTTTTTACTTCAGCTACAAAATTCAAATTCCAATACGTTTATTAAATTTTAGGTGGTATTACAATATATATATGAGTTAGTGTCACAGAATAGTTATACTATTCTGTGTTAGTGTTTTAGCTACTGTTTTTATATTGGTGAGCTATTGTTTTTTAGTTTCTTGGTGTTGGCAACACTGGGCCATGTATCAATTTGACTTAACCCAACTTGACAACTAGGATTTTTGACAGATGTCAGGTGTCACTAGTACGAGCTAGTTTTGCTCTGTTCTAATTTTATTATATTTTTGAAATGTTTATTATTTTAAGAAAACAAACAGTTATTGCAAATAATACGCATTGAAAAATTGGAAATGGCTGTTGTCAATCAGAAAGAATACCTAAAAAAATATTTAGGAATAGGAAAATCACATGGCATCAAAAAGAAAAAGAAGAAATCGGAAAAAACTTTGGGAAAGCGGTATGAATTTTATGATCGTTCATCTTTTTTTTTGTATTATCGTAGGAAAATCTAGGAGTAGAAGTGTCTTGTAGGTATAAAAGAATTATTGGCATACTTGAGAATTCATTCTGTAATTTAGCAAATACAAAAATCCTTCTATCATTGCAGGCTAAAAATCATCGACGATGATCTAGACGTTTCATTATCAGAAGAAATCAAAGGAGATTTAGCAGGAGACCAGGAGGATGCTCCCCAGATTGTATCAATCATCGATGATCGTCCCCCATCCCTCAGGATTGATGAACGAACCAAAAGTAAAAAATGGAAACCAATTGGGGCAAAGGAGTCGGACGAGGAAGAGCAGAATGCTACATTTTCAAGGGAAAGTAAGAAACTTTATCAATTCACTTGAACTTTGTATATTTGTCTGCTATATCCAAATTGGTTAATAAATATTAACATAATTTCTCAGGTAAACTTTATAACTTTGATATGGACATAGCAAGTCGAGGCAGAAAAGATTCAGACAAGTCTTCAATTACCAAGGGGCGTTTCTCAACACCAGACATTTCACCGCCTAGGCTCAAACACGAATATGTTCCTAAAAGAGAACTTTCCCCCGCTGACATTTTACCACGAACAGGAAATAATCAAGATCCCTCTCCTGAAAGGAGAAGAAATAGTGATTCTGGTGATCAATCACCAGGAAGACGAAGAAGTTGTGACTCTGGGGATCAGTCACCACCAAGAAGGAGATTTGATGATTCTGGGGATCAGTCTCCAAAGCGAAGAAAAAATTGTGATATTGATCAGTCTCCACCAAGAAGGAAAAGGACTGATTGTGAGGATCAGTCTCCAAAGCGACAAAAACGGGATAATGATCAGTCTCCAAAGCGACAAAAAAGGGATACTGATCAGTCTCCGCCAAGAAGAAGAAGAAATCATGGTTCTGGGGATCAGTCTCCAAGGCGGCAGAAGAAAACGAACCGAGATGAAGATTATTCTCCAAAGCATAAAAGAAGGGTTTCCGGAGACCACTCGCCTAATTCAAGAAAGAATGGAGGTGGTAGAGGGTCACATAACGAACATATAAGGTGAGTAAGGAAATAATCTGAAAAAAAACTCTTTCAAAGAAAGAGTTTTTTTTCAGATTATTTCCCAAATTTCAGAAATGAGTCTTTTAACTAACATCGAGTGGCCTTTCTTTCAATACTCCATATAAATGAAGCAGTTTCAATTGACTTGAATTTTTTACTTTCCCTCAATGTTACATTTTTCATCACTACCTATACAGATTATAATAAATATAAAGTAAAAGTCATCTATTGTGCTTGATGTGTACTCTTCATAAGAGTGGACTGTATTATGATGAGCTGGTGAAATATTTAAGTTGTGCTAATTTCTGGAATGAAACGAAGATACCTATTGTAAATGTTTTATTGTAGGAAAGACTCAAGTCGTCAAAAAACATCAAGATGGAGTAAAAATTCTCCAGATAGTTCAAACGTAGCCCCTGAGAAAGCTGAAAAAACATTGAGCGGTAAAAAGTCCGGCCTGCAGAATGCTAAGGATCTCGTTCAGGAATTGACGAATTTAAAAGAGCGGGAAAATGAGTTGTTTTCAAAATTAACAGCAGCTGAATCAGGTAAGAGATGCTCTTAACTCTTGTTTGGATGTGTTTTACTTGAATAAGAGACGTTTCATGTTATAATGTTGGCTGCATTTGCTGTCAAATTTAATTAACTGTGTTTTTGTGTGTATCTCCACACACCATTTTGAACATATACTCGAAAATGTATACTGCTGAAAATTATTTTCACATCGTCATGTGTTGATACTAAA
Organism: Leptinotarsa lineolata; assembly: GCA_015342045.1. NCBI lineage: Eukaryota > Metazoa > Arthropoda > Insecta > Coleoptera > Chrysomelidae > Leptinotarsa > Leptinotarsa lineolata. The sequence continues at coordinate 10,856 of WOGR01003033.1, forward strand.
ACGAGATGGTAGAGGTGACATTTTTACATAAAAACATTAAATTTATATTGACATGTGCAATTCCATACTATTTGTCTGTATCCTATAAGAATATGTACAAATTTTCTTATTCCTGTAGAAGCATGACCGGTGTGAGTGTGATGTAACACAAGTTCTATGGCATATTTTTTTCTCATGTCCAAATAATCAAAATAACATTCAAACATCACATCATTTATTCCTATGGACGAATACTCAATATGGTACGCTATCTCTTCATGCTTCATTATTTGTTCATGAGTTTGAGCAGCACATTTGGTTTTACAAGCAGTATCCGTTACAAACTGGCCGGATATTCCCAGTTGACGAGGCCATCCAATGGAAAAGAAAAAAGGAGAAGAAGACCAACTACCATTCTTGCTAGTTGTGTTTATGTTTTGAAACCACAGAACTGAACCTTTGGATTCTAGTTCTGTGGTTGAATGACAGCTTTTCATTTCTATATTTAATAATTTGAAAACAGTTTTTTTCCTATTCGATTTGAAGAAAGGCCACACACCAAGAAATGATTTGGTGTATTGATCGAACGGGCTTTACGAATATGTTCTGTTATCGCTTCCCGCTGTACCCAAATAAGTATAAAGAGAAACCGAGGCGTGTCCCGAACCAAAACGAATGCTACATTTTATGCCCCGACTTGCAAAAAATGTGAGATAATTAGGGCAAGCCCCGAGTATTCAGGGTGTCAACGTGATTGCAGCTTCTTACAATTCACTCTTAAATTTGCTCTCTTGCCAAATAGTTGTTATTTAGATATATGACTTTGGGATTCTCTTTCAAGTTTGAGTTACTTTTCTCAATATTCTACAAGACACACACCAGAAATCTTTGCCTTGTATTTCAAGTCCTGAGAATTTATTGGGGGTTTCTTGAAATTAATTTTTCTTTTAACTGATATGAGCTATTTTTTACGTTATGTATCCGTGATTAGGGGTTTTAGTACTTTGGAAGTTTTATTTTATAATTTTTGAGGTTATGTGAATACGTAGAGTGTCAGTATTAGTAGTCTCAATATGATGTTGTGAGGCACTCGCAAGATCATATTGAGACTACTAAATTGTGAGTAAATGAATACATGTTTCATCCAGTCATGTTATAAAGATTATCTTCTTTTTTCTAACCTCTTAGGTGAAAATGCAATCACTGTCTTGAGGAAAAAAAAGACCATCAGCCCGGAGGAAGAAGCGGAACTACAGAGAAAGAAAAAAGAGCTCGAAGACAAGTACTCAAAATGGGGAAAGGGTCTCAAACAAGTGGAGGATAGCGCGGAGAAGTGGGCCGAACAACTAGACATTATGAGCAAGCCTTTGGCGCGGTATGCCGATGACGAAGACCTCGAGAAGTACCTGAAAGATCAGGAACGAGATGGAGATCCGATGCTGATGTATATGCGGAGGAAGAAGAAAAAGAAAGCGGTAGAAGCTGGGATCTCAGGTGAGGGTTTTGTGCGGATTTATTAGAATCCGGCTCGAAAGACCAAAGATTTGCTCATTTGCTTTTTTTGTATATATAATTATTGCAATTGTGAAAATAAATTGTGATTGTATGTTTTCAGAAAAACCCGTTTATTTGGGAGAGTTTTTGCCGAACAGATTTGGTATTCGTCCCGGCCACCGGTGGGATGGTGTAGATCGATCTAACGGTTATGAAGTGAAACTATTAAGTACCAAAAACGCAGAAAAGGCTCAACGGGATGAAGCCTTCATGTGGAATACTGAAGATATGTAATATAATTGTTTTTTTTCACTTGTACAGTTATTTATAACCATTTTCTGGTTTTGTACATATTCAATAATTTACCGAAAATAAACCATAATTTTTTTTAAACAATGTGTAATTACTTGTAGGTAGGTATATATTCCTTTCCTTTTTAAATACTGAGTATACACATCAAAAGGTTAGCTCAGCTCCCATCAACTTATATTGTGTTCGGTTTTAAAATTCGGAGCCCAGCGAACAGATGTAGTTTTGATACCACGAAGCGAAATATATTTAGCAAACGCTTGATTTTGCCTGAATGACAAGTTGAGTTTTGTAGCATTATTCGTCATCACAGAGCCTCTTAACATATTGATGGATATAGCCATTGCCACGTGGTAAGATATCATGAAAAATGAGAATCAAAACTTTCTGTTTTCATACCACCTCATAAAGGTGGTATGAAAACTGAAACTGAACATTTTATAATTTGAGGTCTCTTCTTTTTTCAAATGCACCAACCTATTAGTTTCGAAGAGAATTTTCGTTAAGTGTTGGCCAGTTCCATAAAATTTAATAATAATTCTCAAAAGTAACATACATATATTAGGTCTGTCTGAACTAACATACTATTGGGCATCGTTAATGGTACCAAACAAAACTGCTTCACAAATTGCTGGGCATCGTTAATGGTACTAAACACAACTGCTTGACAAATTGCTGTCGCTTTTACGTCAACCGTTGATGATACCAAATGTTATCGAGAACGCTTCAGGTTTACATAGCATTTCCAGGACTCAGTGTTATTCCTGGAGTTACTTCAGTAACAAAACGTTACTTTTTGTCGTTTGGAATTACGTTTTTACCCATTTCGTTTCATGTTTGAATTTTTCTCAAGTTATAAAGTTATGCACAATTAACCCCTGGGGCCCAATTCTTGAATCACTTTTCGTTCGTAACATATACGCAGGTGACTACGTATAGGTAGAACTACAACTGATTCGAGAATATGGCCCGGGGGGCCAATTGTTGAATCACTCATCGTTCGCAAAGTATGCGCAAGGTATACACAGAACTGCGAAGGATTTGAGAATAGAACCCTTGGCTCACAGAGAGCAGTACGGTCCACATTCATCTTTGACAATACTTTAGAACTCGGTAGCTTTGGGTTTTTAGGCAGTCATCAGAGATCTGTGATATCGCTTTCAAAGTTGGAGGTACATCTTGGAAGTGATATCACAAACCTCTGAAGAAGCCAGCCTCTCGCGACGGTGAAACGTGAGAAAGAAATTTCAACATACGATGGTCTGAAAACTCGAAACCACAGTGTCGAAGTTTGACCGCGAATGCTTCAATATTTACTTTTTCATTTTTTCTATAATGACCGCATCTAAGCGTGGGAGGAAGTAATGCTCTGCGAACCTCCCGTTATTGCATCTGATGTGATGTAACTTTTATTTCCTTTTCCTGATCAGTATTTAGATATAATCAAATAAAAAAAATATTATAATCGATAGCTGTAACAACGAATACTTGAATGTTTGCGATTAATGTTTTTTTCGGCAATATTCAATGTTTTCCTAGAGTTTGACGTTCGAATTATTGAGTCTAGGTGTCACCTACTTCGTGGTGTCATGTCAAAAAGTGAAAATCTATGAATAATCTATGGAATTTTCGTCTTGCCAAGCGCATATTCAGAAAAAATATGAATGTTTGGGTTTTTCAAAACAACAAACTCCAAATATCACATACTTTGTAAAACACAAAATCTGGAAGTGTCCACAACGAAATGTCATGTTCCGTGACACAACTCCGCGTTCCGGGCAAGTTGAATGAAACGTTCCTGGGCTACGACAAATCTTTTTTCTGCTTGCATTCTGAAGCTTGGCAGCATTTGTTAGCAGCCCTGTTTTAACGAAAAATAAATGTTTCCCTAAACAATCTTCCCAAATTTGAAAGGTAACCTGCAGTATAATTCAATTTGTTGTATTCTTTCAATCAAAAAATGGATTTTCGCAAATACGTTTCGCTCAGGTCATTGATGTCTTACGTCAAGCAGTGTACTTTTGACGATAATTCATCGATTAGATGGATTCCATTAGTAAATTTGTCGCGTAAAGTAAAAATTGATAATACATTCCTTATTTTGCAGGATGTCTTCGACCAACATCACTTGCATAGTATGTGGTTTCAGTGGCTCCTCCAAAAAGAATTTTGTACCGGTTTTCGGTGATGAAGTAAGAAATCTTCACTTTACCACTAGCTTGAGTCCCATCTGAATATGATTGTTTTAGTGCTCGGAGTCAGAGCAGCAGAGGATTGCACTATTGGTTGGAAAGTTGACTAAGAAAGAAATTAAATTGGAACCCGAACAGGAACAAATGGTATGCACGAAGAAGTGTGTCACACTGATAAACGAATATGGAGAATTACTGAGCAGGCTAGATGAAATAAAAAGTGAAATTCTCGACCAGAATACCTCTGAAGATGATACCTTTGCTGATCAAGACGAGCCAACTTCTGTTGGTGTGCCCAAGACAAAGTTTACTCTCTCCAATAAACTCCTTTTTTTGCCCCCATCAGATGAAGAAAATGTACAAGTATGTATAACATCGTGATGGATCTGTTTAGTAGTGACGCAAAATACGGACTTTATAGTACTGATTCATGAATCAGGCGATGAGAACATTTAATAACAGGTTTATACAACAACGGTTGAAAAATTTCCACCATTGCTCCTATTGAGAAAATTACAAACACTTTTTCAGTATCTGATTTTAGACTCGTAAATACTCTGCCAATTTATGAGAAAATATTGGAAATCGCAGTGAAAGATCAATTGATGTAATTTATAGCGAAACAATATTTTGATTCAAGAACAATCTGGATTTAGGTAATCCCATTCATTTGAAACTGCACTGCAATTTCTAATCTCTTCATGGAAAGTTGACCTAGCTAAAAAACATATTATAGGTGTTGTCTTTCTGGATTTCAAAAGAGCATTTGAGACGGTCAACATTGAGTTACTTTTAATGAAATTAAATAAGTATGGAATAGATTATAAAGTATTAAAATAGTTCACTAATTACGTCACATATCAGAAGCAGTTAGTTATATATAATCAAGTGACATCCACTACTTCAAATGTAATTTCAGGGGTCCCTCAAGGGTCAGTTTTGAGTCCACTGCTATTCTTGCTGTACGTGAATGATATTGTGATGCATGTTAAAGGGTGTAAGATAAAATTGTTTGCCGACGACACTATGTTGTATTGTTCTGGGACACCTACTGAAATATCAGAATGTTTGAATGAGGAACTATCAAATATAAATTAGTGGTCAAATGACACCGGCCTCAAGTTAAATGTTAATAAAACAAAATGCATATTAATAGGTAGCAAATATCGTTTAAGACAACTGCAAGATGAACAGCTGTCGTTGAATATTTATATTAATATCATCATTGAGAGGGTTACAACTTTCAAATATCTGGGAGTGGTATAAGATCAAGAATTGAACCTTAATGCGCACTGTAGTTATATTCAGAAGAAAATAGCCGCCAAAAATTCATCTATTATATAGATTGAAAAATAAAATAAGTGAATATGCAAAGTTAACAGTATATAGATCAATAATAGCACCCCACTTTGACTATTGCAGTACATTACTCCATTTTGTGAGCAATGAAAATCTAAACAAACTACAGAAGCTTCAAAACAGATCCTTGAGGGCAATATTGAGTTGTAATAAACGCACATCTGTGGAATACATGTTGGAAACACTGTCTCTTATGTCTGCTAAACAAAGGATAACACTGAATATGCTAATATTTATAT
>WOGR01003034.1:0-16425 GCA_015342045.1 Leptinotarsa lineolata
ACCTACCATGGCGTTACCCATTCCAAGACCTATACAACTTAATAAATATTACCCCAATCAACCTCAGATTTCAGGAACTCCAAGGACGTTACGCTACCAGAACGATGAGCAGCAACAACACCGCTGCAATTGAAACTCTGACCACACCATGGACAACTCGTGGAGGATCCAAAAGGATTCCTAGTAAAAAGCTCCCGTTTCCTCCAGCCAGACTCCTGGGAGCGATAGAAAACCAGACGGAGCGAATCCAAGACATCCTGGAGGATCACCCACTAGCCATTAGATAGTCAGATAGTGGACTACCATCCCCTGGAATGAACTGAAATCTTACTAGGACCCCCCTCAGCACCTCATACCGAATTTTAGAAAAAGTCAACCACAGCAACTGACCCTGACACCTCTAATGGAAGAAGGATCAAAACACACAACCACAACACCAACAACACAACTACAGCAGCAACAATAATAGTGACAAATTTCAACTCAAAGGATAATTGAAAAATATTTTTGCTGAATTAGAAACTATGAGGAGTTTACCCCCAATTATCATTCGTAAGCACTGAGTAATTGATGTATACTCCAAAAGAACTTCTGGCAGAATCCCCCTGGATAACGTCAAATTTGATATTCAGAAATGGGAGTCATTGTTGAAATTTCTGTGGAATATCAAGATTATTGAAGGTACTGAATCGTTAATCGATTGGATTTAATCGATATTCCAAATGGGCCATTGCAAATTTCCAGGAATCAATAATCAGTAACGAATTATCATCACTACATGGAGAACTGGTTATTGGTTAGACTTTATCACTTTGCCAAGGTCGTTTAACGTCCAAAATGGAAAATAACATACATTAATTTCCTATCGAAGATCGCCATTTATTGTGACTATTACGAATTCGTGAGGAAGATATAATAACAGCTTATTCTGAAACAACCCATATAATTTACATAAAAATCCATATCATTTACATATCTGAAGTTTTTTCTGTCAAACTTTGAATATTAGTATTTTTTTAGTTAGGCTAGAATGTTCAATAGAATATGTGTACCAGAATCCCATATAATTATGTTATGAAGGACTACTGAAGCCTCACCTCAACATTATTTTTCAAACACCTAGTGATTGGAAAAAAGTAGACGATAAGTAGATCTATTTTTTTTCATCAGTTCGGACTTTCATTGTCTAATATTGTATAAAATTATTTGATATCCTTGAAATAACCAAAACAATTGAAAATTAAAAGAATAGCTGAAAATACCAAATATATTAAGCAAAGAGAAAACCTGAAATGAATTCACAGTGAAATAAAATACAAGTGAAAAATTGAACGATTTAAAAACAAAAATAAGTTAATATAATTGAGTAATTTAAAACCAGGTTACTTCACGACGTTTTGATTGTCAGTATCCACAATCATCTTCGGGTGATGACTGGACTAATTTCTCCGAGAGATGACTATTTATGAGTCTTTCGAGTACTTTCACTTATTCCCTTCTTTCACTTATCACTTATGTTCTCTCTCCACTCTACCGGTTTAGCGGGAGATGACCGTTTGGCGGGAGTTGGCCATTTTTTCTTTGATCATTGGTTTCCATACGTTGCGTATCTCTACGCTAGCTTGGCTGAATACGTTGTTGGAGCATATATGCGGCTTCTTTAAATTTCCTTCTGAACCAGTGTTCTTCCTTGTGTGTGATGCTCTGCTATTCCTGATTTGCTGATTTCCCCTCGCTGTGTGTGTGTGTTTTTTTGTGCTTGGCACTACGGACTCTCAATGGCCTCTTGGTTTCACCGATATAGGATTTTACGCACTCACAAGGTATTCTGTAAATGCAATTCTTGGAATCGCAGTCCGCGTTTGGTGACCTGGTTTTCGTCAGGCTGCTACGGATAGTGATTCCGGATCTGAAGCAGGTTCTGATGTTGTACTTGGACCCAATTCTTTTTACCCTTTTCGATAATCCTCTGATGTGGGGAAGTGCAAGTACTGGTTGTGACGGCTTCTCTTCCTTGAAGTTTGTACAAATATTTCTCGGGTTTCACAACAGCACAGTTGTATTTTTTTCTCAGTAACTATGCGCAAAAATTATTTCGAAACCCTGCTTCACCCATTCCCTGAACAATATTAGACCATTTTCGCGTTAGGCACGTTCATACGAAACCCTCTGTATACATTCATATCACTTGGGCCAAATCCAGTTCTAGCTTTGTTTCTCAACTCGATTGAATCATTCCTCCATAATGAGACAGAAACGTGAAAAGAAAGTGAAGAAGAGACAAACCAAGTCACACAATCTAATCGCGAACTTTTCGCCCAACTTCCTGCTTTCATATTGATTTGAATGGAAATCAGGTAAGCTCGCGGAGAGACTGACTTGCAATCAGCGCAGGAAATTTCCATCGGTTTTTGTTTTAAATGAGTTTAAAATTGTAAAATACGAAAAGCACATCAATTTGCGGCATTATTCGTTCTTTCATTCGTCTTCACTTTCTTCGTTAAGTCAACTGAAATGAATTCTCTCTTCGGATTCTATCGAACGAGTGTATCTCCGGGCTTTTTGTTTCTCTTTAGAATTTTCCTCAATTGTCGCCAATGAATCGGCTGATTAAAACAAAATATATTCATCGTCTTAAATAGGGATGAATATTTGCTGAAAATTATACTTCGATCAAGAAAGATGGTCATTACGGAAATATTGAAATCCAGATTTGAAACAGCCGATGTGCTTCAAAATAAAATTCAGCACAGGAATAAGTTTGCCTCCAGACACTATCATATTCATGTCAACAAATTTTTTTATTGAAAGTTTTCAGATTGTCTTCAACTAGCAATGTTTGCATGAATGCATGAAAGTTCAATCGGATCAAAAAATGAAACCGAATTTTAAAGTGGCTAGACTAGATATTTTTATGAACTCCCATAATATGAATATCAGAAGAAAGGATTTTCTGAATAGAACAAAACTCATCAGAGTAGTCAAAACATATTGAAACTAATAAGGAACATTGTAAGAACTCACAAGAGAATATAAAAAGTCATCAAATTACTCACAGTCATCATTCACTCCGCCTTGTTCACAAACTTCACATTCTACATAAACTCACAGACAATCTTTATATACATACATTACTACTATTAGTATCAAATAATGAAAAGTATTCCATAACGTAGGTGAGATTCAACGAGGGCGTAATACACTGTTCTGCAGTTTTGATTCCCAAATTTATTGAGGTTACTCTCACTGCATAACTTCCAGAACAAATTTTACTTTCAACGACCAGATAGTATGTCTCTCATACCATGGAAATAAGGTGAACCTGTTGAATGGGACTTCACTTGCGTCGACAGGATCGCGGCTTCTCATCTAGCTGAAAGTTTGAAGTCTGCTGGAGCTGCAGCATTGTCTGCCGAGAAATTGAAGCGAAAAAAATACCAAAATCTGGGTAACAACTATTTTTTTCATCCAGTAGCGGTTGAAACTTTTGGTTTTTTATGGCCCAGAGTCTCTGATATTTGTTCATGAACTGGGAAGGAGATTAGGCCAAGCAACGAAAGATTACCGTTCTACCTCTTTTTGATAGAAATAATTAGTATTGTTATTCAACGTGGTTATGCTGCTTCGATCCTTGGAACTATTCCTCCTTCACATAATTTTGATGAGATCATGCATTGTCCTCATTTCATTACGGAACTATAATCTCTTGGAAACAAGCCAAGATATACGTGTATTCATCAGACTTTATTAAGGTCAATTCGCAAGTGATTGATCCACCGTCTTCAATTTCAGTGCGATCAATGGAAATAGTTAATTTCTGTCCCCCAAATATGAGATGCTGTCCTCATGGTTCTGATTCCCTTTCTGTAGAAGAACTTCATGGAGCAAGAGCTGAATCGATCCCTCTTCGAAACCCTTCATCACTTGGAAGGATCGATTGCAGCTTGAGAAATGGTTCTGATGCAGATTCTGTGAAACCTTTTCTTCCTTGCGAATCAGCAGACAGTTGTTCTGAAAATTTTGTGACAAAAATTGGTTTAGATGATTTAGGAAACACTTGCTGAATGAATAGCATTTTACAAGTGTTGTTCATGACAAAGAATTTTAGGAACGACATTTTAACGATGAACGAGAACGAGAATGTTTCATTGGAGCCTCTGAAGACACCCTACGTTTTGTTATATGAAAGAGAGGATATTGATAGATCAAGATCTTCAGATAATGTGGTGCTGCAGGTTTTTCCCAGTTTTCCTGCAGCTGAAAAAGTAAATGCGCTACTGCATTTTTCTTAGCAAGATCTTATGATCAACACAATCAAACACCTTAGATAGATCACAAAAGACCGCAGCTACTACATTACCAGAATTATACTTTGAATAAATATCAGAAAGGAATGAAGAGATGGCATCGTCCGTATTTTTATTGCTTCGAAAACCGAACTGGCTTTCACTTAAGATATTGTGGTGTTGTAGGAATGAGGAATGTAAAAACGAGGGAGATCGAGTGACGATTCGCGGGATCATCTGAAATTTCACCTTTGTATAATGGAAGGACAACGGATGTTTTCAGAAAATCAGGAAAAAATCCATTGTGGAATGATGTGTTGATTAGAGAAACCAATGTTTGCAGTGTCTCAATTGGAATATTTTGGATAATTTTTATTGGAGATTCCATCACAACTGCATGCATTTTTTTTATTCACTTATACTTATATCGTACAGAGTTAGGTTATCCTCAGTTCTGTCATCTTTAGGATTTGATGAATGATCTTAAGGTATCACTATATTCTCACTAAGGTTTTTTTTCAGTCGAACAATGATAATCATTGATTTTATCAGGACTAAGTGATATTCCCACATGTTTTTTTCTTGATTTTTCCGCAATATCACTGATAGCACACCATGCTTCTTTCATTTCATTAGTTGACTTACTGATTTGGTTATCATAATGTATTTCCTTCGCTCTCTTGATAGTGAATCTATATATTCTGCGGTAGTTATTGAAGAAGTCATGGAAGTAAAGATTGTCAGTATGTTTTCGTATGTTATGCAGTGAAAGTAAATTTTTCGAAGAAATTTTCAATACTGTTGTAATCTATGGTTTCCTTTTTTTGACTTTGATTTTTTGCATGGGAAATGATTCATCAAATACCTTCAATAGGGCATTGTGAAATGAAAGGAATGGTTCACTTTGGAGCGTACCTTACCAGTTAATCTTCAGACAATTCTGATGGAACCTATTGTAATTTTATCTACTGTAAAGTCTCCCAAACTTAAGTTTAAGTTGTGTAATCAATGAGTCAAGACGTACAGAACAAGTAATTGCTACATAATCTAATAAACCTGATAGTATCACTGAGCATGATACGTTCTGTACACCAAAGTTGCTACAAACATAGTCAATACAGCAGAAGGAGAACGGTAAATATATAAAATGTATATATTAATTTTTTTGCTGAAGCAGACGAAAAACTCAAACAATTTGTCTGCGGACAAGTCTTGAAACTTATCAACTTGAATGAAAGTCAATATACCAAGAGCTGAATTCTTAATCGATATTACAGTTCCCCCACGAATAAAACAGTTTCTGGAGTATCAAGATATTACAGTCTAGTCAGGAATGCTTATTGGTTGGATGACAAAATTTTACATAACTTAAATTATTCTTTAATAGGTACGATAGAAGGTTCTATTCATACTTGGGATATCTTTACTCTTGTATTATTGAAAAAAATAAAACAAACAACTTGAGGAACTGGTACAGACAATTCAGTAATAGTCGTTTGGAAAAAATACTAATTTCATTCAATATGGATATATTCAATTCATTCAAAAAACATGTTGAAAAGAGAGAACTGTTCTTATTGGATCATCGAGTTACAACTGAATGTGTTAAAACCTTACGAAGTAATTTTCAAAAAAATTACTAAGAAAGGTATTTAAAAGCCCCGTCTGTCTGCCACACCATTCATTCATTTTCCTCGTGTTCTTTCTCCCTGTCAGCCTTGCCAGGTGTAATCTGCTTTTCCGGAGGGAGACTGTCGCTTTTTATATACATCTGTGGAAAGACTTTTTTCGTTTCTTTATCAAAGTAGAGAAGAAATGGAATGTTCGGTTTCATTTTTGAATTCGATATTCTGCAAAACATAATTGGCATTCTCATGAATGTTTGAGAAAATTTGTACTTATATTCTTTGAAGTCTTCTGATTTTTTCAGTTACTGGTACATCAAACTATTCTGTTCCAAATACGAGTCAGACAAAGTATTCTTCGATTTATGAAAGTAAAAAGCTGTTCAATCACATACCTTACGAAATTAGGAAGGAGAAAAGCTACAAAAAGTTCAGAAAACTTGTTAAAGATGCCCTTGCAGCAGAAGCGTACTACAATCTGGATGAATATTACAATCAAACTTTGCTGTGATTTAATACATGTGTTTTATTTTTCAGACTTTTTTGTTTATATTGACACCTACAATTTGAATCATATTTTATTGTGTGATACATTATTTGTTTTTTTTGCCATGACATGTGAATTTATGTTCAAATTGTGTTTAGTTGATTTGTTTTACATTTTCTGAAAGTGACTATACAAACTATTCCTTCGTCGAACTTTTATTTTTCAATGTTATATTTCATCTACTTGATATGTGAACTTAGTTTTGCTCAAATTGTTTTTCTGGATATTTGGGTTTTCAATTTGTCTCTTTGCTTTTACTCTTTGTAGTGCTATATATACTGAATTTTTTAACAAGCATTGTCAATAAGATTGCATTTTCTTGGACAATGAAGTATATATATTATTATTTTTCATATAATAGTAGGTATTCGAATCGCTGGAGATTGAATTCATTTGAATAAACGTTCTTAGGAAGTTTATTCCACAGAAACGCAGTTCTCCAAATAAAAGAGTTCTTGAACAGTGAAGTTCGAGGTATACTGAGTTGAACCTCAAAATGAGCAGCCACAGTCCGTCGCGTATTTCTGATATGTACCGCTCTTGGTGGAATCACATGTGCCAAGTCACTTTAACACCTCCCGTGAAAGTATCTATAGAAGAGAGACAAATCTCAAACCTTTTTTCGATGTTCCAGACTATCAAGGTTGCGAGTGATGTTCGTGTTTCCAATCAGGCGGATGACTCTTTTCTAGATGGAATCCAGTAGCTTTAATGTATGCTTAGGGGTGGAGCTCCATACATGAGAATGATACTCCAAAGAACGCCTGATCTGAGCTTTATAAAGTATCAAAAGTTGCTGAGGTGAGTATAGTTTTCTGGTTCGGAACAGTATTCCAAGCTTTTGAGAAGCATCCTTCGCAATATGATTATGCCAAGACATATTGGTGTCCAAACACCATTATATCCAGTTCGGAGACAGTGTGAAACAAGGAAGAAGGAGAAAACTAGTGACACAGTTCAGCTAACAGATATTGAAAAGTCATTAGACAGTATACTCGTACTACAATATGGTGTAATCTGCGGATGTTTAACAAATGAAGCGATCGATAATAGTATGACCAACAATATAGCAGTAACATCACTCAAGTCTGCGCCGTATTGATAGATATAATTGAAACTTGACCTTGTGATTTGTTTTTGCTAGAAGGACTGAATATGGGACCCACTTCAGTTGTTACGTATTCTGGTCCTGTTCAATTTGACATTTTGATGTAAATTATCCCCATATCGACTGTGACTTGGCTAAGGTCGCGCTCAACTCTACTTGTGCTTCTCGATCGTTCTAGGTGTCGCGTTGCTCCGAGAAGGATTCTATTGGCTTCCTAGGACTTTCATTGAGATATATAAGCACTATCAACAGGTATATGAGGCTGGTCTAGTTGAAGGTGTGGTACAAAGTGAGCTAATAAGTAGATATACATTCAAGAATTCTCTGAAGTTCAGTTATTGTTTTTGTGTGGTTTCGAGAGGGCTTTCTCTTCCAGTTTGTGTCTGAAACCTGCTCCTTTGCATGGTTTACACATCTTTGTAAATAGTTTATTTTGAAATTAATTGTTTTCTTTCTGTCTTTGGAAGATTACAACTTTTGTGTACTATGATGGAAAAGTAGAAAGCCAAAACCTTTCATTCCCGAATGAAGTTGAGTTTCATTTTACAGTGTGCTCAATTTTTGTTGAACCCACAGGGAAGACGTAACAATATTTTGAGGGAATTTCCAAAATAATCAGGTTACCTCTGAAAGGGTGTCAGCAAAATATATTATAATTCTTAATTTTGTATCTCTCTACCAAATTCCAAGTCTCTTGTGACACTTCAAATTTTGTATTACTTTTTACTAGAAGATATAAAGTATTTCAATAGGAATGGGTATATTTCTAGAAGCGATTTATTTTTGGGAAGGAAAAGCTTTGGCTTTCTACTTCTCCACATTTCATTTTGGTATAAAGATGTATAGAACTAATTACTCCAGAAAAAATGTTCGCTACAAGTATTTTCATAGTAGTTTGATTTTTTGTAGGACCATCAAATTGTTTTATTGAAATTTTTCCAATCTCTAGTTGATGATGGAGAAGTAATGAGCTTGAACACTTTTTCAATGAAACATTGGACTGTACAAAGAATTGGTGTGCTATGAGTTATCATTGACTGGACTACATTGCATTTATTTCAGGTCAAGATACTTGCAGCTGCCATTCTTCGACAAAATTAAAGGATTTTAACCCCGTCTACCCTATTGTCTGTAATCAAAATCTTCGTGGTCAGCAATATAATTCTGCCCTGAGATGCAGCAGATGTCAAAATGGGACGTAATTTGGACTTCCAGCTGCTGTCGACAATTCTCTCGTTGCTACATTGCCAGGACTCACATCGATATCCCTTTATTGGATTTATCACTTTCCTTCAAGATGAAATTTTGTTTTTACTGGAGTTTGGGTAAGGAGTTTTTGGGAGTTCTAATTTGTTTCCACTGAAACACCGGAAATTATTTCGTTTTGGAAACACGAGCGCAGAGTATATGTGTCAGATAGGTGGTGATGGTTTATTACAATTTGACGCCTGATTCATTTTGTGAGGAGCTTGTTGTTTTGAAATGATAATTTTTTGGCTTCTTTTTCTCCTTCGATTTATAGAAAATGGAAAACTTTCAAAAAGGTAAAAAATTGAACGAAATTCTTCGAAGTTTTTTTTGTGAATCAGAGATTCATTTTATGCTACTTTAGAACCTATTACCGACTATAATATGGAAAACACGACTAACATATGGAAACATACTATGCTGTGGTACTATGCATACTTTGCTCTGGATATGGTTTCAACTGTCTTCGTGACTTTATTATTTGTAGGTGGATGTTCTGCTTTCTTTATCATAGTTGTTAGCTTGTGTGTGTAATGTTGGATTATCAATGACATTGTGGTTGTTCGAAATGACTAGTTTCGTTTGTGCTCCTATGATTTCTCTGGTTCTATTGAAGTTATTACTAATAGGAGGAGTGAACTTGGGGCCTTTCTCCAATATTTCTGTTTCATCTTTGGTGAACTTACTAACTGACAGATTGATGAATCTTGGGTAAAATTCATGTTCAGAAGACTGAATATCTTGTGCTTTTTCCAAAGTTTTAGTTTGTTTGTTGACCAGGACTGCGATTTTCTTTTTTGTCTTGTAAGCAATCAAATTCTACATTATGTAATATGTGTTCAAGCTCATCTTGGACTAGCTTGATGTGTAGTTTTAGGTTATCTCTTGCTTTGTAATTGGTCTTGATCTGTTCTTTCAGCCATACTCAGATTTAAATGTGATCTAGTTAGTTTTGAAAATGCTGTAATGACCGAAACTAGTCAACAAATGAAAAAATATCGTGGAAAATAGACAAGAGTGTGTTTCTATAGTGTACTTTCAGTGAACATGAATTTCCACAAAATAAACAAGTCGTCAACCAAAGAAGCATTTGAGGTTACTTCACAAATATATTCGGCACACTTGCAATTTTTATTTCTTCTGAACGTCCAAGAACACGAAACTCACAATAACGCTGAAATTTATTGTATCTTTCAAAGGGACTCTTTGCTGTCAGAGAAAATGTAATTTGTAAAACGTCAAGCCTTAACTCGTACAAATAAAATTTAAGTACCCTGTCCCGAATATAACTCCTTTTCCACGCCCTTCTCATTAACAGATACGCCGTCTATTTTAAACGAGATGACACATCTAAGTGAATTACAAATTTTAAGTTCTCCTGACACGCCGTTATATATGTAGGTGTATATTTATACACCACTATCCGAGTAGATATCCCCTCTCGGTGTAAACATACTTGAGTGTGGAGGAGTGTTTTAGAAGGAATAAAGGTATCCTGTTTGGTGAATTGTCATCCGTCGGTGTTGTTTGAGGTTTGCGAACAGTGGCGTACCAAATAATATTCTATCCTAAAGGATATAAACTTTCTCACGGCCGGAGATAAATGTGTGAAAGCTGTTCTCGGTTTTTTGGCCGTGATTGGTTTCGTCTACTATTGCGGTAGACTACTATTGTAGTAGATGAAACGTCAGGCATAAAAACCTGCAGACCACGGCCAAAAACCCAGAAAATAGCTTTTACACAATAATCCACTATCACAAAGTACTTTTTAGGGAGAAATGAGTTTTATCGAACAAAAAGCTGTTAACAACGGTTGAAAAGTACATATTATCGACTACATTCTTTTTTAAAGAACTACGAAAATAAGCCATTCACCAGGTCTATTCCACTTCAAGAAACGATAATAAGCGTAGGACATTACCATACCAAGTAGCCAATGCTTTTCCTGAACTTATAAAAAAATTGCTCAGTTCAGAATGAAATTGAAATTATATCTTTTTCAAAATTAATAACATGATGAATCTTTCACTTTTCTGCTTAGCTATATTTATCTTCATTCATTATTTTTTTTCTCTTTGAGTAATTCATGACCAATGATTGTTTGCTTAGCTTTGTATCATAATATTTTTCAGCTAATTTACCAGTCACTGATCTTCATTCATCAATTCATATACTTATGTTAATGCTATGCTACTTTGATACCCATGCAGAGACTTTTTTAGGTTAAGTGAAAGCAAATTTGGAATGTCGTTTTCATAAAATTGTTGTGAAAACAATCGTAACTTGAAAATCTTACGTGTTAGGAAATTTTTACTATCATTTTCGCATTTAGGGTCCAAAAATTAATAAAGAACTGCCTTTGTCACTACAGTCGTAAATTGGCTGTAAACTAGTGAAATTATAGACCTAAAGTTACATACTACAATATACTTATGATGTTGAATTTATTGAATATTTTCCTTTCATTTTTACACAAAAACGAGTCAGGGAGCCAGTAACAAAACAAAAACAAAAGATAATGCAAGGGTTAGAATAGTAACTGATGTGAACTTTTAATGCATTTCCCAAATTTGTTATCGAATTTCCAACTGATATCTAGTCGACTAGCGTCGTCCCCGGCCATGGCAACTATGAGATAAATAAAGATTGCCGCTACTAAACATCTGCTTCAGCTCACTCGTGCTTAGTGTCTTAAAACGACCCTCACCTCATCTGTTCCCAAACTACTAATGAGCCTTTCATCGTAAACTGATTACCATCCTGTTAATATTTCAAGTGTTATTTCCAGCGGGAGCACTTCAGAAATTATAAAAATACTCAAGGAATTCCTCTCGTTGATTCAATTTCTCCAGGAATTTGGAGAATGCTCGTTTGTCTTTAATCAAAGACTTGCGATATCTGGAGTGACGTGTTTTCACATTCTCCATTCGTTTAGTAATACATCAATCAATAAATCATATTGTGTGTACGAACAAAGAAATGATATAGTATGCTTGTCCAGTTATTTGTGTTTTTGTTTGATCATCCTCAGGATAGTAGGCCGCGTTATAGTTTTCATTATTTCGAAGGTTCTATGTTTTTTTTTTCTGACAATTGTCTTATTAAAGTGGCATTCAAATTGAATACGGTTTGACTGATTTCTTCAATAACAATTCAAGTGTGATCCTCCTTACCGAAGTGAAAGTTCATTCTACTGAAAAATAAACAAAGCTGAAACGATAGAGAATCTACTGATTTAACTAAAAGCAAACTGAAAAGTTCACTACGAAAAGTTACTGCGTAATAAAAACCACTGAAGAGTCCAATTTGGAAACGTCGACCACTGAAGAAAGCTAAACATAAATATTCAATTTTTTTAATTGATTTTTTCAATTTGTAGGCAAAATTATAAATACTATTAAAATCAATTGAAGAAATGAAATATTTATATTTAGTTTTTTTTAGTGGACGACGTTTCGAAAAACAATCTTTTTCCGTTTTCAAAACCTGAAATTTACTTTCGCCTCAAATTGTTATAGCTCGGAAAAAGATTGTTTTCCGAAAGATCGCTAAAGAAAGCTAAGTATAAATACTTAATTTTTTTCATATGATTTTTTCAATTTGTAGGCAAAAATTATGAATGAAACAAGTTACTTACGTAGAACTGACCGCAAAAGAAGTACATATTATCAAAGGTAGGAAGAGTTTTCTAAATTTTGATATGGTCCTACCTACTATATGCGTGTGGTTGCAATAATAATATCTTTGTAGAGAACGCGCAGCTTGTGATATAACCCAAGTTTCTTTTCTAGATTTGACAAGCTGCATTATAAGCAAACTAGACTCTACAATTTTATGGATTATAGATGTCATTGACCAACAGAAGACAAAACAGAACCCAGAGAATTACCTCGAGATATTCTATCTTGATTCCAGATTCTGGGGAAACTTCAATTCAGTATCACTATTTTTTGGGATGGAAAGCCTTCAATTTTTAGAATTTCCTCCTGACGTTTTTCTGGCGCGAGTGGTTAGCTTCTTCAGGGGTTTATACATCCTGAGTAATTTCCCATGACTGGATATTACGGCTGCGTAGGGTGTATTCATATTGACTCAGGTAGTTTGTTGTGCTAAAACCTGTACCTGAATTAGGTGAATTGTCAATAACATTCGTCTACCCTTTTCTATCTGCCGTCATGCTGTTAGATATTCTTACTACTTCAGACGGAATGGGATTCCATTCCATTCACAGCTTCTTCTCTTCTGTTGAAAGTATCTGTGTGTTTGTAGAACTCTATTGCTTTCCGTACCAGTCGGCTTTGGTATCCCTGGTTGGGCGCGATGAGTATCGTGTTTTCGAACAGAATCCTGCCGTTTCCTTCATTGAGTGCGTGTCCCTACAAAGCTGACTTGTCCGTTTGGCCTAGTCTGCAGTTTCTTTCATGCTCCTTTAGCCTTGTTCCCATAGTCCTTTTGGTGGTTCCGATGTATACCTTCCCACAAGTGCACGGTATGAATATACCACTGTTGCTGATACTGGACGTCTCTTGTCTTTAACCGTCCTGAGACTTTGTTGTATCTTCTTGGTGGGTTTGAAAACCGTTTTGATGTGTTTCTTCAAGAGTTTTCATATTCTGTCTGTGAACCATCTGAGCCTCCTCCACGTTTCGAGCTGTGGAACTCTTCAAATTATTGGTCTTGTTCATCTTGACTAAACCTCATCCATTCGATCTCAAGGTCACTTGAAGACGTTCCAGTTCTTCCTCGAGATGCTCTGATTCACATATTCTTCGAGCCCGTTCAGTAAGACAGAAATGACAGAGGTGTTGGTTTGATTCTGCGTTCAGGTATCGGTAGCAGGGGTTTCCGGTATACTTTGTGGGTTAGAATAGCACCACATCGTTCAATGAGTACATCTAGAAATGTTATCCGTTGGTACTGTTCAGTCTTGAACTTGATGCTGGGGTGTTGAGCTTTCAAGTGGTCTAGAAACGTAACGTAGCCACAAGGTCGCTTTTGAACTGAAGGTATATATTGCTTCCTTTTCAAAACGTTCCATGAAGTAGTTGGCTAGTACTGGGCTGGGTGGACTTCCCATCACCATGCCATCTAGTTGCTCATAAAAGTTACCCTTCCATTGAAAGAAACTCCTGTGAGACATGCTCTGAAGAGTTCGACGATATCACTCGGAAACGAGTAGGCTGGACACAACATCGAAGCTGACCAGAATATCTCTCGGCTCTAGAGTTGAGTCCCTAATTTTACCTACGAAGTAGGTGTTTGTTTTTTCCATATGAGGCTGGAGGAGTGGGGCCAGATGCTTCGCCAGGTGATAGGTCGGCGAGCCTGCGGACTGAATATTGGTCTCAGTGGCATGTTGGCTTTATGTACCTTCGGAACACCGTAGAGCCCGGGTATAATGGTTTCAGTTCTGAGAGTGGTTTCCTGTGCGGTTTCCGGCAGTGAGAAAGATTCAATGAATTTGTTAATGTCCCTCAATCTTGGTTAAGTGCTCTCTCAGTATCCAAAAGAGCTGAAGAATTATCCTATTCCACTTTTATTGGTGAAAGCTTTGAAAATTTTCAAGAATTTAAGATAGACATCAAGTCGAAATTGAATCAAGTAAACCATATTGGCTAACAGATTTAGAGCATCTTGAAGTATATGACTTTGGAGATATACTTGCCGATGGAAAATATTTCTTCCATTTGCATTCTGCATTATCTCACTTGGAAAGCGCCATATAATCGACAATTGCACAGAAGAAGTAAATTGATCCCTCACTAAACTACGACCGAGGTCTGGTTTGTTTGAGATTCGGTATTTCATTGGTTAGGATCTTCTCCTGATAGCATCGTGAATCCAACTAGTTTTTAAGTAAACGCACATTATATAACACTCTTGTCCTTGTCATCAATTTAGGAACATCGTTTTTAGACTACGACTTGTGGATGGCTCTGTAGGAAGTCATTATCTCTTTCTGGAGCAGGTAGATCTCAGCAAATACTCATGATAGAACCGAAAGAACTGCAAACGCACTTTGAATCTCACAATGCCCACAAGTACCCGAGTTCAAGCTAGACAAAACCTGAAAAGAATTTCCGGAGTTTTTCGAGACCCAATTTCATTATCGTTTTCCAGAAAATTTTGTGAATTTTATTCAAGAATCTCCTTCACTGGCGAATGACTTTTTTCATTATACATCAAGTGAATTTACATGGTTTTTGCGTATGATATTCTCTCCCGAGAGTAGAGTAAACTCATTAGCAAACTTCGAGTGTAATTTCTTACTACGCCTTGTTGCTCAAACTCCCTCTCGCATATTTCAGAAGTTGGGTTCTGGTTCAACTACAATTATTATCTCGCATAATTTATGTCGAAATTCTTTTTGCGGGGCTGTTGAAATTTGTTATTTGGTGTTCGATACAAGCAAAGGGGAAGAATGAAGTGCCGGAAAAGTTGGTACTTTACCTTATTTTTAGCGCGACTTTTGAGCCGCAATCTCCTGTTTGTCACATTTTAATGATCTGCAGTGTTCAACAAAGGCTTTTGTAAACCGAGAAGGTTTTTCCGTAGTTTTGAATTTGATGAACGTTAAATGTTCGAGGTGATTTATAATCAAATACTACTTTTAGAGTGAATACAAGGCCGATGCTCGACTAGCGAGTCACTTGTCGAAGTTTTGATTCAGTATAGTATGTCCTGGAAGTTTTTTCATCAGCGGAATGAATAATATCATTGAAATTCTGCGAAACAGGTCTAGTAATGACGTTATCTTTGTTTTTTCAAAGAAACATCCGAATACCCTTTTTGAGACCAATGAAGGACAACAAAACATTATCCGTGTGAAAGCTATTTTCCGTTTTTTTGAGTCGTGGTCTGCAGGTTTTTATGCCTGACGTTTCGTCTACTACTACGGTTTGTGTACCTCTAAGGACAAGTAGCCAGACTGACGTTCATTGCCTCTTTTCTTTTACTGAAATTCTTCCTGTGTTTATGAGAGCCAAAAAAATCCTGTATAACAGTAAAACGGACAAAAAGTGGTCAACTTCTACGATCGGAAACTATCATAAGACAAGTGCGGTATCGATACTAGCGAAAGGTGGAAACTTCGCTATAGCTCCAGCCAAGATACCCACGAGCATATCATTGCCAATGTTGAATCAGTTATTCGTACTTTACCCAATTACATTGCTGAGGAAATCCGCATGGAAACGTCGAGACGAAGGTCAGCGGCTTGTGGTCGGTCAGGACGGTGAAGTGACGTCCTTCAACCATGTGCCGGAAGTACTTGACGGCCTTGTAGATGGCCAGAAGTTTTCGGTCGTATGCAGAGTATTTGGCCTCGGCACTGCTCAGCTTCTTCGAGAAGAAACCCGGAGGTTTCCATTAATCGTTTACCAGCTGGTGCAGGGCTGCTTCCACGGTGTGGTCCGACGCGTCGCAGGTCAGGGAGAGCTTGGCGCCGAGCTTTGTGTGGGCGAGGAGTGTGGCAGTGGCAAGGGTGTCCTTGCAGGCAGTAAAAGCAGCTTCGGCGGTGTCGTTTCACGTGATGGGTGTCTTCTTCTTAATGTTGCCCTTGAGGAGGTTGTTGAGTGGCGCCTGAGTCCGAGCAGTCCTACGCATGAAACG
>WOGR01003035.1:0-16425 GCA_015342045.1 Leptinotarsa lineolata
TACCTCAATTTTATATTTACTCGGTGAGTTACTAATATTTACTGAAATTAATGAATGATCTGTTATCTTAGGGGTATTATGAACTTCTGTAAATATTTCTTACTAAGAACATAGTCTACAATAGTACTACTATTTAAGGTATATCGAGAAAATTTGGTAACATTTTGTGATATTCCCAACATGTTGAGCATATTTTTTATGAAGGCTGGGTTTAAATCAAATGAACAGATGAATGTCATTACGTACTGTAATTGATGACATGAGTAAAGTCAACTCATTCGTGACATGAAGTCATAATATTTTGAATGAATTGAGTGCTTTATCTTGTGATGTTATCTAGATGAGTGCTAAAGAGGCAATAAGGCGCGTATCTCATTCTGAAACATCGGTTATCCGCCATTGAGGATGACAGTGTTTTATCTAGGTGAAATTTCACCTCTTTCATATACTATACCAGCGATCCGCCAACCAAGGACCCAATCGTTGGCTGGTCAGGTTTCCGAACCTAACGCCTATGTACTTTTACCTCTGAGAAAGGTTGGAAGCGGTAGTGATGCAAAGTTTTGCTTCTCTCACTTCTATTGAAGTAATTAATCCGGCATATCCGGTTTAAAATGTTACAAAATACACATATCTCAAAAATTGCATTCAAATAATTCGGAAAGGCGATTAGAATTTTGTAATTGGCTAATAAGAAGACCTGATTTTCCTGGAAAATGTAATTTGGACAGATGGAAGCACTTTTACGGATTGTGGGATATTCAACCGAAATAACGAAAACATTTGGAGCATAAACAACCCCAGGCAGTTCCGAGAATTTCGGCCTCAAGTGCGATTTAGTACTAACTTTGGCGATCCATCGAGATATTTCTTTCGTTGTATTAGTTACTTGGAATATTTTAGAAATGTATATACTATCAAAATGTTATAGCTTTTATGAGATATAAGCATGATTTCTTCGCAGCATTCAGCTTGTTCATAGCCAGTGCATAAAATTACGTTCTTTAAATGCAATGGTTTCTATCATTATTCAATTCGGAAGCTCTGGTTGCTAAGAGAAACGGTACTTCAATGGAGTTTCGTATACTAAACAATTGAATTGACTATTGCATCAAGTCAATCAATAATCTATCCATCTCATAGAAATACCTAAATTTGAGAGCTGAAGTTCATTTCAAGTACTTCTCGTCAAATATATCATTGTTGATCATTTTCAAACATGTTGAAAATGAACATTACATTTTGTTATGAAAATACAACCTATATAGTAGGGAAATGGTTGAATCCAATGAATGCTATACTCACCTTATCTCTAGCCAGTCATATCTGCATCCAGAATAATATTCTATATCGAATTCGGTTACGTTCAGCATTATCTGTTGACCTGGCATCACGTGTATAATCCACGTACACTCTCTATTGGTTGGGTACTCCTCAGGATATCTGGGCGACTTTATGACTCCTGCTGACGTGAAATAGCTTCCACCACAAACTAAAGTAGAATAGGTTGTTACTCAATGACATTTGAAAGATTTCACTACGTATACTGATAAGGTTACTACAATTCCCACTTCACTTCATTCCTTACCATTCTTTTCCGGAATGAATATGTATGAGGCCAAAAATCCATCCATGTTAATAGATACATCTGAAGTGAATACAACAGTCATCATATTAGAAGAACTGAGAATTATGGGCGGAGTATTGAATCCACAATATTTTCCTATCAAACCGCCCATTCCTAAGTCTGTGTTGTTGTCGAAAACTTGAACATTGTCATAGCTGCAGTCGTAGCTCTGCTCTAAATTGAAAGTCATCCATGTTAACTGTATCACATTTTGTGGGGGTGCAATTATGAGCCAAGTGCACAAGGAAGAAGGAGCGTAGGTGCCATCTGCAACTTTTGGCGAAATAGTTCCGAACTTATTTCTAAGAATACCTCCACAGCCTGTGAAAATTTGAAAAGTAATATCAATGATTACACGTCTGAAAGTTTCATACAAGGTGAAAATCCATTCAACAGAAATCGATTTAATCAACCTAAAACCTAAGTTGTTATGAGCTCCACATTTTCATTTGAGAATCTGATTGAAATTCTCAGAAAAACACCACAGCCTTCAGGACTTATTCAATTTTACTAATCAGCATTCATTGTCTACTGGTTTGAGGAAAAAGTGCTTGTCTCCTATAATCCAGTAACTCACATTTGAATCAGACATGACCAGCTGTCTCGTCCCATTCTACAAATGTTTTTTTTAAAGTATACCAAAGATTTCGAAACCTTACAGATGGTTCAGGGCCTATATATGAAGTAGATGATCCGTTTCCAGCCCACTCATTAGATTTCCGTGTGAGTCCTGAGATTTCTGTAAAGAATCAATCCATTCCTGTTCACCATCACATCATTATAATGTGCAAAGGGGGTACAGTGTCTCCATTGCTACTGTTGGTGTGGTTCTCCGTTATTTCAAATCAAGCAACCTAGATAGCACGATGGTCATTGAGAGACAACGTCAAATCAAGCATAGGATATCAGTGGGTATTTCAGTTGTATCAGTGGACAATAGAAATGTTACCATTTCATGTCTTCCTAGTACTTCGCCAAGATGTCCTGCAAATGTCATTAGGACTAAACGGGGACTATATATAGCTGAATAAGCTCGTGGACATCCTGTACCTGTGAAGAAGATAAAACACGGATTTTGCTGGATCATACCTGGGATCATTTTATTCTTACATATCATATTTCATGGATATCGTGTATATACTCTGAAAGATAAAACAGAAATTGTATAACATAACGTTTGATGGCTTTTAATGCATAATTATAAATTCCAAGGTATCCCCTAAATATCATAACAAAAAAAATATTTATTTCAGGATAAGTTTTTCAGAGAAATGGACTAGTTTCGCATCTCTTCTGTTCCATTGTAGGGTGGGTATCAGAATGCTCCAAGATGTGATTATCTACTCTTAGGATGTAGTTATGTAGTATCAGGTCATTTTTCAATGAATTAGGCATTAGGTCACATTTGGAAATATTGGTACATGTAGAAGGGTTTCAAGTCATTTCATACATGAGTCTTTTGCATACAAGTCATGTGCATACAAGAGGAAGTCAACATCAATTACAGTAACAAGCTCATATTGACCCTAGTGGTACACCTATAAAACAAGTATATTTTCAGATTCAATGATTACAGTACTCCTGAAGATGGTAACTAATCAAATTGAAGAAATGTTTTGATACTAGACTACATTGCATTCGACAGATATTCATGAACAAAAAGGATTGATAATACTGAACACTGTTCCCACACACATCATCTCCCGATGATGCGAACTAGCGATATGTGCATCGAAAGATAATATTTTTATTCTAGATTCATTTCAGGTCAGGTCAGATTATATTTAATACTATAACTTAAGAAAACAATAAGCTTAGATAAATTCAGTGAAGCAGCAGAAGACATTGAAGGCAAGAAACCAGTTAACTCACCAACATCCACAGAAGAATACTCTGCTATAACAGATCTTGAAGTTCTTGATATTTTCATCCACAGGGTATTGTGCGATGATGTTATGTTGATTGTTTTAGCGCCACAGTATTGTCCTATTAAAGTTGCATTTTCATGATCCCCATCTCTAACCTATGGATAGCAAAAGATTGATTACTCATACATCTCAAAACTATTCCAAAATATATTCAAAAAAACCAAATGAAGATTCAGAAAAGAAGAAACGCGACAGAAGAAAATATTACACATACAATCTTAAAGGCATATACTTCAAAAAGTGAAAATCATTAATAATTGACTCAGTATTACTCTAGTTGAACTTCCTAATATATTTCAGGATCTTTGTCGTTTCCAACAATCGCACTTCACAACAAGTAATCACCTTTCAGATCGAATACTATGATATATCTCTTCATACCAGGTACATTGTTGAACGTTCCAGTTTCGCCCTTATTCGAAAGATCATCCAAGACATCAGACGCAATATTCACTTTACCAATTTTTCCTTATATCAATGTTTCGAAAGTTCATCAATCCCGAAAAATAATCCTGTCATTTGGAACACTTTTCTTAGGATAAATCATGAAAAAGCCGAACATATCAGTGACACGAAGATCAACACTCAGAATGAAAAGCTAGCATCACTCATCACTTGTAAAACAACCCAGTCAGTCATATCCACCCCTCAATCCTAGTCCACAACTCCTCTAATACTACGCTGGAAGATTACACCCATATAATTTTGTCGAAAGGCTTCATTCAAACCATCATCACTCAAACCATTTACATTCTTCCTGAAAACCTGGCCGAAAAAGCCCGACAAAATATCGCAACTACTTCAAGAAGAGCAAAACTTCGGAAATCCAATCCCTGAAAACCTTAACAATTATCCAGACATAGTCATTCATCTGACAAACAAATATAATGCCACTGTATCACTCAACACCACCGACTACATTGACAAGATGACATTACTCGACTTTCCGGAATACCAACCAATAACTAGAGATCTCACAACATACCTTGAAAAGAATACCGAAGCACTCATCAACAACTCCAACATACCCACTGGCAAAAAAAATATCTCATTCCAAGAGACACATTTTCTCATACACCTCGTATATATGTCCTAAAATACACAAACCAAACATCTTACTTCATCCCATCGTCAGTGCCTTCGAATCCCCCATACATGCCCTTGCATGACACCTTGGTAATACTCTCCAACCACTAGCCGAACAGTCCTCATCATATGTCCAAAACTCCTATAACTTCATTGAAATCCTGAAATTCTTCAATATTTAACAAACAGACTTCCTTGTCAGCTTTGACATATGAATATGCCACATTCCGAAACCTCATCTGTCCTCAAAACGAAACACCAAATTCCCCAAGACTCTCAACACCATCAGCAACTGCATTTCAAACACCTCTTTCCTTTCTCAGGGCAAATTTCATAAACAAGTGAAAGGCGCCTACATACATTACCCACTTACTCTAGTCCTTGCAAACCTCTACATGGAAGACTTTGAAACCAGGGTCATTGTCTTGTTTGATCTCAAACCTACGTGTTGGCTTCGATATGTAGATGACATCTTTGTAATATATCCTCATGTCGAATCGAAATTAACAACTCCTTCCATTCCTGGACGTTCTCATCACAAAATCCAATGATAACTTCTCATACACTGTTTACCGAAAACCAACCCATACTAACCGCTACGTCAATGCCTATCATCATCCTTCCCAAGGGAATTCCGTTTTGAATTCTCTCATATACAGGTCTACAATAGACCCACGGAACTAGATAAAATCAAATCCGCTCTTCGCCAAAACGACTATCCCGAATCCCAAATCCAAACATCCATCCAACTTCAACAAACCCGTACCCCACATCCCAAATAGCCAGATGTCTAGTTGAAAAACTTCAGACATCACTAGAAGATGGTAAATGAAACTTTGCCGAAACGTTGTGAGAATATTTCTCATAAGGATCAAAAACACAGAACACGGAGTAAAACCCGAAAAAACACCTCATCATACTTTGTCCCTGAGAATCTTCGAGTTAACATACAGTGTGTCTCACTTCTCATGGAAACGCCCCCGTATCTTCCGTAATAATTGAGGTAGAATAATGAAACTCTCAAGACGGATGGAAATGCTCAAAATGCACACATCACTCAAATTGGGTTGGCCCAAGTGATATACACTGCCCGCCACTCGCGATGGAACAACCTATTTTTACGGTAAAACATACTAGGAGGCAAAATAGGCTCAAAAATTTTCAGATTCGTGAAGAGAACTATCAACTCACTTCAAATACACTTTTCCTCTTGGAAAATTTTAGCCCTGAAAAATCAGAATTTATCTCACTTCTCATGGAAATACCTCCGTATCTTCCGTAATAAATGAGGTAGAATGATGAAACTCTCAGGACTGATGGAAATACTTGAAATGCACATACCACCTAAATGAGGTTGGCCAAAGTGATATATACTGCCCGCCACTTGCGATGGAACAACCCATTTTTACGGTAAAACATACTAAGGGGCAAAATAGTTCGTTTCCAATACCTGAACCCCTTAATTCTATCTGGAGAGTACTCTCAGGTATCAAAGATGCAGACATTTTCACAGATTCGTTTGGCTGTAAGATGCTATGATTCATTTTGAGCATCTCTGAGAAAAATGTCACAGCACCACATTCTCAGATTATCGAGATAGTGTGGAGCAGTGTATGAAAAATTATCGATGGCAGCATCTAATATAACTGTAGAAGACCATTAGTAAAACAGATTCTGGGTCAGAATATCCAAATTCTATCCCAACCAGAAGTGAGAGCTCTCCCATTGATGAGCAAATACAACCGCAACAGGTAGCTGTACACCCTGGAACTGTCCACAAAATATTCAATCTGTTCGTGAGCACCGGCCAAGTAATAAAAGACAGAAAAATTGCAAAACAACATAATGAATATGATACCATATTGGCGGCTTCAATTCAATATGAGCCACAGTAAAATATGGATATGTTTAAACAGGCATGAAATGCATGTGTTCAAACCCAAATTTCTCTATACTTCGATCGAAGGAGATGAAATCCGCCGTATGGGGTATTGTTTATGGATTCAAGGAAATTATCTCAATGACAGGAATTTTTCAAAGTATATCTCATACAGTCATGGGACTACCTTTACTAGGGATGGTGTTGTATCTTCCTGGAATATAAGATTTTGGGCGGTTAATTGTAGAAACCAAATATTTCAGAAAATCAATGTGTGGTGTGGTATTCTGAAAATATCATTGAGCCATTTTTTTTCGATCAAAAACTAAACGGACGACTATTCGTTGATTTTCTCGAAAATTTATTTTTCGATTTGTTGGAAAAACTACCTCTAGATGTGGGACACAACATAATTTTCCAGTTACATGGTTCACCAGTTCACAATAGTGGCATAACAAGGGTTTGCTTCAATAGCAATGGCTCTCTCGAAATATGGCCACTACGATCCCTAGATCTAACTCCACTGAATTTTTATGTATGGGGAACTGGGAAGAATTCGAGGAAGTAATAGAAGGCGCTTAGAAAAATGTGTCTGCTTGGAGAGAAATTTGATATAAGGCACAAAAATATGAAATTGTCAACAATTGAATCAATTGAAATTGATTGTTTTGATTTTCAATTAATAACGTTATTTTGAAAGTATTACTTCGAAAGAGTGTTGAACATGAAATGAGAAGATGAGAATCTGAATTAACAATAACCATTCTAAAACCTCACTGATTTTAAGTTTCCATTCCACTTTCAAAATTAACATTTCCCCTGTTATTGACTTTGCGAGAAGGAATTATTTATTTGAAAATAAAAGTCGAGTTTCTCTCAAACAATTGATTTTTCATGTTAAAATTTTGATTATCGAGGACGGATACGTGTTTTGATGTCAAAGAAGAAGTGTATTTGTAGTAAGTTGGTAGTCACAAATTTTGAGCCTATTTTGCCCCCTAGTTTGTTTTACTCTAAAAATGGGTTGTTCCATCGCGAGTGGCGGCAGTGTAACCCCATTTAGGTTGTATGTGCATTTTGAGCATTCCCTTTAGTCCTGAGAGTTTAATTACTCTACCTTAAATATTACAGAAGATACGAAGGTGTTTTCATGATAAGTGAGACACACTGTATATGTTTCATTGGATGGATATATTTCCTGTAATCATCTATTGATGTGACACCCGAGTTAACTGGACAAGTTTTCATGTCGTCGTTGATGGTTTGACCCATTTTCAAAACCGACAACTGCGGTGGCAAAAATTTGAGAAGCTACATGATCAGAATAGTACTCATCTTTATCTCTTGAATTTCATGGAATTAATTTCCGACTGCATTAACCTTTCTTGATTTTATATTATTTCTGGAAATATGTGGATTCGTTTATCGATGAAATTCCAGGAAAGTTTCCCAAATTTGTGCTAATGCAGTTATGATGAAAATACCGCTACCGATGCTTCGATGGAATTCCAAAAAAAATTCTACCACCTTCGATTGACAAATATAAGCGCTATCTACCCGCCTATCAAGACAGTAAGTGAAAGTGACAGTGCGGTTCGGGAAGCGATCTAATAAGGCGATAGACATTTGAATAATAGTTGAGTTTTAGTTGAAGCGTTTTGTTATATTATTGAGTTTGACTATTGCTTAGTGTAGTCAACTATTGGTGAACCCACGAGGAAAAAAGTAACAAAATGTATATATAAATCAATAAAAACTATCACATACTTCCTTTTATGACTAAAACTACAACACAAAGAAAATTTGCTCACCTTCTACCAAAAGGATACAATTATATTCTGGAAGAGATCAAATATCTGAAAGTACTTATATGTTCAAAAACGGCTGAAAGACTTTATTAATAACAAACCGAGAATAAGTACATTATTACATGAACAATACTCAAAGTCAATCTATGTTTACCTCGATCGTGCCTCCTACTTTTTTTCAAAATCTTTATGTTCAATTCAGTGTTGAGTATATTTTTATTCATGTTGTTCGTTGTCATATCTATATATTGCGATTTATTCATTCATTTCAATCGTTTATTTACTAAGTATATATACTACTACTAACCTCAATATATCCTGGAAAACAAACTCTACCTCCATCTCGTATTCTATAGGGGAAATAGGGTATTACAATTTTCAGTGTTAAAATTATTCTATTTCCAGGTGGCCTTTCTATGAGATAAACACAATTGAAATCAGATCTTTCAGTTACGTTGAATGAACCACTGCTCTCCACATAGGTTGTACCACAAACTAAAAGGAAGGTATCATCACAAGGAAATATAACAAAAATAGTTATTGAGTTTCAAATTTTGATGGTTTCAAAATGAAAACTAATTTCTGATGTAGATGCAGAAATTAATCTCACAAGTTTGACGCTCTTTTACCTTTTTCATATGTGATTTTCCATCCATTCACTCGGGTCAAAGTAGACGATACGATAGTGATTTGGTTGCCCGATGAAATATATTGAGCTGGAATATTGTTTCCACAGTATTTTCCAACAGATGGTGATTGTTCGTCTGGGCCCTCGTGTAGCTTGAATATTAAATCAATAGATCATAGTTGTTATTCAATTCTATTAATAAACTAATAAAGTACAGAGAAAGTACTGACCAAAATAAATAATTATAAATATCGAGGAGCATGTGTAAGATGATTCTTGGAATTCTGAATCATAACTGTCATTCTTAACTTAGTTTAGTTCAAACTATCATGCTTCGACTTTGTTTTGTTATAATCGCATTTTTATTTAATTTGAATATCTCTACAGTTTTTTCACATCATCATTTTTTTACTAACAAATTTAGATTTCAAATTTGTTAATGCTTTCAGACGATTGAAATCTGATTATCTAATACTCAATAAGAGACATTGTCAACCAGATTTATATGAATTGCAAAATTCATTTCTTAATAGAATTTCTAATTTGGTCTTCGAATTTATTTTTCTTTCAAAGAAATATCATTTTTCTATTAACTCATCAATTCACAAAGCTTGATGAGCTTGAAATGGCAACTTTTTTCTAATTTAACCAGCTTTGCAGCTTTCACGCTTTACAATAATTTTTCTATGCTGATTCTCATTATATTGGGCTACCAAATAGGATATACTAATATTATATAACTTAGGAGTGAAAGGTTATTATTACAAATTATTTCTTTTTTTTTTTCAAAACAGAAAAGGGTATGTAGTAGTCAATAATTGTGAAGGTGATGAAGAAATTTCAACTTGGTGTTGAACAAAATTCGATTTTCACAAAAATTTTCTATTTATTTCATATGGACAATATGGAAAATACCAATATGCACTGTTTTATTCAACAAAAAATGAAAATTTCTTGAATAAAAATGTGATATGAATATTATTGAAAAATTGATGAATAATCTTAGGAAATAAACATAGAAAAGATATTGATGAGTGGAATGAATCCTCTAGCGTGAAATTAATCTGTCAAAACACTTTTCCCATACCCGAACAAAATAATGTTTCCCAAGGTGCGTATAGAATTACAATAATGTCAATCTTAGCAAAGGGAAGAATGGTCCAATTCCGTGTTGTTTCGAAATTTTCAATGAATTGACAGAAAATATTCTACAAGAGTTAATATATGTTTTGAAAACGTCAAAGTGGGTTTCCTAGTTTAATGATGAGCATAAAAACTTTCTCAATCAATTCATTTACAACACGTTAATTTGCCTGTCACATTTTTGGAAAAGACAAAATACATCTGAAATAATGAAATTGAAATCAACCTATTAAATAATCAAAAGTTCGGTGTAGGTATACATTTGAAAACATGCAATTAACAGATTTGAAAAGTAAAAAATGAAGTGTTAAAAGTTTTATAGTATAATATCATAAATTCTGAAAAGTTTTACGTAATTCTCACGTTTAATTTCGAAAATTCAATAAAGATGATTTTATTAAAAAAACCTTAAATATATGTGTGATTATATTCATTAGTATGCCCAGACAATCGATGTAGTCTATTATCCTCTCTCAACTAGTTTCCATAATTACCTTATCGAATTAAAATATTGTTATAAATCATGCCTTGAGTTAAATAACGCTGGCCGCCACTGGTAACCATAAACCGACTGTGACATGCTAAGAGCGCGCTCATTCCGAAGGAAGTTTTCGCGAATCTTCGATGTTCATCGGCGCCTTCGGTTGCCGTTATCCACCCGCCTATCAAGTCAGTCTAGTGAGAGTACAGTGCGGTACGCCGAGCGATCTAATAAGGCGATAGACATTCGAATGGTTGAACTTCAGTTGAAGTGTTCTGTGATATCAATAGTGAAATGAAAGTTAAGTTTGATTATGATTCTGTTTTGGTGAACTCACGGGTAGAAACGTAACAATATTATGAGTGAGTTTATTAGTATGGAACATACCTCGACAAAATTGAATGTACATTTTTCGTCATCGCCTAGGTCAAATTTCGAAAATGTTATTTTGATTTTGGAATCGATACTCTGTTGGATTCTATATTGACAAATTATAAAATTTATATCATTTGTTGATGATATCGATTCGATGGTACCTCTTCTTGCTGTATATACACCTCCACAGCCTGGGGTACCTGAAAAATATCACATTTTGAGATATAAAAAATCACAGTGTCGGAAAAATCTCAAGTACAGTTACTTATTCAACTAGGCAGAAAAGTAACATATTTACTGCTGCGGCATTGATTGACATTAACCGACAATTTTAGTGGCATTTATCGATCATAGAAGTGTCATTTTTAATGCCTATGCATAAAAAATGATTTTTGAATGCCTGGGAATTGAAATATAACTTTACTCCCTTTTTCCATTCTTGCGCTACACAAGAAACTCTCAAAAAATACTGTAATAAATTAACTACAAAACAAAGTTACTGTTTGTATAATTTTCATGAAAAAATATATTTAACGGGAGATACACATAAAAAAAGACATAATTTAGAATTTCGATATTATTTCAACTCTAACCTTGATTGAACATAACACAGAATATAAAGAATACAACACAGAACATAATAAAACAATAAGTAGATGAAATACTATAATATTAATGATTCTCAAACGTGTTCAAAAAATAAGGTGAATGCTCAAATTTTCATTAACGATTGTTTTATGTTTATTCACTTGTCTTGACCATAGTTCAGTTTTTTGGTGATAGGCATGAAACTTAGAAGTGATTTGCGTGTTCGTCGGTTTTTTGCTATCGAAAGAGATTGATCAAAAAATTTACATCAAACTATGTGTGAAAATGGAATTGAGAGCTCAAAAACACCCGAAATATTGACAGTGGCATACGGTAATTGTACTCTGAGTCATAAGCATTTTTACATGTGGTACAAGCTTTTTACAAAAGGTAGAGAAGATGTGAATGACGACGATCGCCCTGGACGCCCCAGCACATCAACAACCGATGAGAAAAGAAAAAAAATTGTTATAGAGAATCGTTAAATCACTATCAGAGAAATTTCTGAGGGTGTCGGCATATCGGTTGGCTCATGCTATGTATTTTTTTCGGAAATGTTGGGCATGAACATTGGTTGAACGCGTTCATCAAATAATAGAAAACAAACAGCATTGTCTAGGAATTTTTTGCGACCTGACCAAGGCGTTTGATGGCGGCGATCATGGGCTACTGCTGGAAAAACTGTATTACTACGGTTTCCATGGACAAGTATATAACTGGTCTCGTTCTTACCTACTTCATCATAGAATGTCAGTCAGGATATCACATTTCAATCAAAATATTAGTCAATCCCTTGACCATTAGTCACATATGGGGCTCATTGAAAATGGTTTACCACAGGGTTTAGTATTAGGACCAACTCTATTTTCATTATATATTCATGACCTGACATTCAATTTTCCTACAGCACACTGTTAACTGTTCGCAGACGACACCAGCATAATCGTTCAAGAATTCGATGAAGCCATGCAATTCGAATATCAGGTAGAACCTAGCCGTATCAACTGCCAAGACGGTCTATTTTGCCAGCTTTCACTCTTCAATGCAATACGGCATCGAATTTTGGGGTATTTCAAAAGATGAAAAAAAGATTTTCACAAAGAGACTCCTACAGAAACCGTATCCAAAAATTAAATATCCCAAGAGTTCTCTCTATTCATAAGAGGATAACTGACGAGACCTGAAATCGTATATCTCTATCCAACAAGAAACCAATATTTTATACAACCCAAATACAGGTACGAAAGATCAAGAAAAGGGAAACTTTACATAGGCATTAAGGTGTACAATAAAATTCCTGACAACTTCAATTCACTTTCCCAACAAAAATTCAAACGCCAATTAAAAAAATGCCTGAAACGGTACACCTATTACAGCCTGGATGAATTTTTCAACCAATAAACCAATGAAAATGTGTTACGTACGCGAAATCTGTTGAATTTTGATAGCACTCACTATTTGATTTCATTCACATTCATTACATTCACTGATTATCATCGGGACCAACCCTATACTACAGATACATTTTAGTCTTTATTTTTACCACTTATATATCTTGTATCCACTAGATTAAAGAAATTATATCAATTGGTAATAGTTTCCCCAAGACTTTCTAGGCCGAAATACCGCAACAAATGCAGTGTATTTATTATAAATGTGTATGTATTCATGTAAGTAGTATTTCACAGGAATAAATGTTTTGTTTTGTTCTGTTCTGAAGCGTATGGTAAGAAAGGTCATTCCAAAATGGCTGAGTTTTGACCAGATTCGCTTAAAAGGGTCATAAATGGTGACATTCGTCCCAATGGAAGAGCCCTAAGTGAGAGCCAAGACCAAAAAACACGCCAAGTTCGATCAAATGTCGAGGTTTTGTTTTCTTCGATTACCGTGGGGTAGTGCACCAGGAGTTCTTGCCACATGGTCGTACGGTCAATAATAAGTATTATCTAACTTTTTAGCTAGTTAGTTTTACTCGATAATGGGCTAATCCACGAAACCAGTCGTAAGAATATTATTATCAGAGTCAATTAAATAAAATTTCAAACAAAATATAAAAAATATTCTCTGTTATCATAATGTAATCAATAGTTCATATATTTCATACATTTTCATTTAAGTAAATCAGTTGAACTCTATTTGTTCTTTTCTAATATTACTCTTTCCCAAGTATAAACATTGTATGTTTGCTTGGGAATATAAATTATTAGAAGAAATGGTGAATGAGACCAAAATGGCGAAGGCGGTCATTTGAAATTTGCCGAATATGCCAATATCTGGTCAAAAGAAAAAATTGCTACTTTATTAGTTCAAGCACTGGGTGGTTAAGCATCAAAACGTCTTCGGAATATTAAGGAAAGCAGTCAAAAAAATTTCAATAGATTTTGAACGAAACTTGAAACAAGTTCATCAGAACCAATTTAGGATTAGAAACCAACAACTGAGGCCATGTAGTATTGTCCATTTAGAGCAGTGTTTCTCATTCTTATTGATTTCGCGACCCCTTTACAAGTTGAAAAATTCTGGCGAACCCCTTATATCATAGGACAAAGAAATAATTTAATTTAATCAAAAGACTACGTTTTGTTTTGCAAAGCACTGCCTACAAACACTACTGGCCAGTGTTTGTACGATATGTTTTTAGAAAGCACTTGCGACTACGATATTAATTGGAAAAAATGTATCGCTATTTGTAGCGATAGCGCTAAAGCTATGACTGGCAAGAATAGCGGACTCGTTGCGAAATTATAATCGATAATGCCAAACGTATTCTGGACACGCTGTTTCCTTCATCGACAGGCTCTAGCTGCTAAGATAGTACCTTCTGATTTAAATGAATGACGTGCTCAAGGAGGTAATAAAAATAGTGAATTCTATCAAAAGTAAAATCTTGCAAACCCGACTATTCAGAATCGTTTGTGAAGATATGGGCTTGCTTCATCAAAATCTCCTTTATCACACAGAGGTCAGGTGGCTATCCAAAGAAAAGGTATTGACAAGAGTTCTAGAAATAAGTGCTGAATTGTTAATGTTCTTACAAGATGCAAAATCTGAATATGCTAATCGTTTTTCTGACCCTATTTGGCTCTTGGGATTAGCATTTTCGACAGATCTTTTTAGCCACCCAAATAATTTGAACAAGAACCTCCATGGTAAAGAAGAAAATATTTCAACAGCTAAAGCAAAACTTTGTTTTTGGTCAACCTTTATGCAAAACAATAAATTTGAGTCTTTTTCGAGTGTTCAGAAGATTGTGAAAGATAACGCATCAGACCAAAGTCTTGTAGTAAGAGCAGATACAGAGCTTGCATAATTTACAAGAGAAACTTTCGACATACTTTCCAGACTTACACTCTGAAGCTAACAATGGTCATAAATGGATTTTAACCTTTTTTTGGATAAGTCAATGGATCTGGCTGATGTCACCACAAATATGAAAGAATGTCTTCTAGATTTAGCTGCCGATGGCATGCTTAAAATGGAATTTTATTCCTAAAGTGTCGACATATTTTGGATGAAAAGAAAACACGAATACCCAGAGCTGGCAAAGAAAGCTCTGAAATTATTAGTGCCATTCGTCACTTCTTATTTGTGTAAACTGACATTTTTTGCAATGGTAGATGTTAAAACCAAAAAGAGAAATAGACTGGAATTAGAAAATAATTTGATTATTAACGTTTCAAAAATAGCACCACGATTTGATAATCTTTTGAAAAATATACAAGCCCATTCTTCTCACTAGAATTGTTTTAATTGTAGTGTTAGAACTTTGCCTTTTTCTTTCATCCGGCGACCCCCCGAGTAAGGCTTCGCGACCCCTCTAGGGGTCGCGACCCAGAGATTGAGAAACACTGATTTAGAGGACACCTTGACAAAATAAAGCTGTGTATAACGGATACTCAAGTTGCAGGCAATGCAACAAAAGGACAAAGAACTTGTCAAAAAACAGAGGATCGAAGAATTGTTGAAAATACTGTTTGTTAAAAATATTCAACGAAACTGAAAAAAAACAATATGAAACGTCATATTATTCTTCATTGAGAAGCTGCTCATACTTGAAACATCAACTTATGAGGAGTTATTTTGAAAAGCAGGTTGTCCAAAAAAAACGTTCTTCTATTGTTTGAGAAAATTTAAGAGATTAAATTGAAAGGATGATATTTTTGGGAGGGATAAGTTTCTTTTGAAAAAAGCTTTTTGACTTGAGATATTACTCCCACACATGACATAAAAACGAATAAGTCAAGTTTCAATGAAGAAGAAACAAAATATACTCAATTTTCATCAAATAGGTTGGCCAATGAACAAATTGATACGATACGATGATTGTTGAAAAATTCACTTAGCTTGAATAAATCAACTAGCTGTGCAGAAAAATAAACCAAACATTTTTCGCTATTTGCAGACTACTCGTAAAGTAAGCAAAGCATCTCCAATCAACGTTCAGTATGCTCCTGCTTATTCAGTAATTACTTATAAGATTATTAAATGCGGAGAAGCAACGGTATGTATATAGTCGTGTGTATTAATTCAAATAAGAACCATTCGTCTGATTTTTGATCTAGAATACCGAGAATTGTGTGGATCGGTCCTTAAAGAGAAAACATTATTTACCGTGCTGGGAATTAATTTAATGAAAATATTATCGTGCGTATATGTAAACATACAAAATCTCGATCGTACTAGTTTCAAGGATTATCAACAGGTTCTCAACATCTAAAAAAGAAGCAGGTCACGGACACCAGAAAAAATGCGAGGATGGATTATAAAAGCATCTCCTCCACCATTGACACTGGAATAGTTATCCGACCAGATCTTAAACGAGAAGTCAGTTCCAAAAAACTTGGTGTTGGAAAACGACGTAATACTATTGGATAATTTCATG
>WOGR01003036.1:0-15682 GCA_015342045.1 Leptinotarsa lineolata
ATAGTTTTCCCATGGTACTTGATCAAGAATGAAGCGATTCACATGATTCATGACATTCTGAATCAAAAAATTAAAATTGTGCGAGTTAAGGACTAACGAGGTCTTACCTTTTGATGTGTGATTCCTAACACGGCAGAAATCAATTTCATTTCTTCAAGGATCATTATCTGTCAAATGGAACACAAAGAACTAAAATTAGGAACGAATTGAGTTCTGAGTCAACGGTCATGATAGGAGTTCCCCAAGGAACTGTACTCGGATCAATATTGTCTTTAATATATTTAAATAGTATCTCTAGAATACGTAATCTGGAAGGTCAATTGATATGCTATGTCAATGATACAGCACACGTCATACTGGAAAAAGGTAGAAAAAAGTCCACACAAAAACATAAACAATTCTGCAAAAAATCAAAATATGGTTGGATTTTAATCTACTCAGCTTAAATATCGACATAACAAAATATATCACATTCTCCCCGACTATCACAGACCAACCCAAAATTAATATTGAATTACATAATCCCCTGTGTAACAACGACGACGACTGCAATTGCCCTACACTCTAGAAAACTGCAACAATGAAATACTTAGGTGTTATGATTGATCAGTATACTAGATGGAACGATCATATTACCTATCTTGTCAAACGTACAAGGTCATTAATGAATAAATTTTACAGTATAAGAGATATCTTATCTCGAAAAAACTTTATGATGATATACAATTCACTATGCAAATCAACTTCAAAATACTGTATAACTACCTGGGATGGCACATTCACAACAAACTTACAAAATTAACAAATCACCCAAAACACTCTTTTGAAAATCATACTACGTTAAAATAGCCGATTTCCAACTCGACTTATATATAAAGAAACTGAACTAATCACTGTCACACAAATCTATGCAACGCACACCAATGCCTACTACGAGTTTATCTTAAGAGGGAATCATTTGAAAGAAAAAAGTCTCTCGGGCAGCCACAAATTGGGATATGAATGTTGATTCATTTGATAAATCTCTAACACAAATCATTTTTCTACTATGGACCAAAACTATATAACATATTGCCATTGAATACAAAAAAAATTAAAATAACCTATAGATTCAAAATTGAAATTGAAAAAATAGTTTTAGAACACTTCACAAAATTTGTAATCTTCAACGCATAACATCCACTTCATTCCACCTCTAGTACTCTAGTATGATTATAATTATTATTTTCTGTTATTATTTCTTTACTATTTCTTCATTTATCTTTTTTTGTCTTTTGTATGGTAAGTACTTAAGTAGGAACTCATAGCCTACTACCATTCTATACACTGTTTTCATCAATCTGATGATCGACTTGCCTCATTTATTGTTTCAGGAGAATCATTAAGTGATTTTGTGTCTGTCGAAAGCACAAATTTATTTTCTCTCAATTGAAAACTGATGAGAACTTTCCCCAGAGACCCGTTTCTACGTGGGACGAAGACGTTGCCTTTGTGGAGGATAAAAAAGTTCTTTCTTTGAGGGCAGTAAATGATACTACTGAAAGAGTTCTAAAACTCATGCAAGATTTTAATGATTTGATAACTGCAAGGTAAAAACAAAAACAATTTTTGCTACGCTGTGTGCAAGAACATAAAAATCTCTATACAAATTGTAAGAAAGAGACCCTCAAAAGAAAATATCCTGCATAATCTGTTTATCTTCTTTCAATAAATAATTACCTATTGTTTTTCACTGAACAGTTCTACAAAAACGCAACACGTGTTTCATTATACAATAGTTTCTTCAGGCGTGTCTTTACTAATCCTTGATTATTATTATTATCTTCTGCCAATATTGTTATTTATGAAATTATAATTCAATATCAGTAGATTTAAAAATTTCGCAGAGTTTCTGATTGAATTTTGCAGTCTCATACATTGAATGATTATGAGCTTGAAAAAGCTGACCGTCGGATACAGAAACTCCGGGGTCTCTTTCTAAAGTTTCCAGATATCAGAAGGTAGTCAAACAAATTTAGAAATTAATATCGAAAGATTAGACGCTCTGTAGAAGATCGTAGTTTTCAATATCGATTAGTGAAGACGGCGTTTGCGCACCGAGCAAGCCCCGAATCCAAAATAGATTCGACCGACTCGGGGTGTGTACTACGGCCAAAATCGCCACCGGTTCCGATTGCAAACCTTAACCATACAATTATAATCGAATTAACATGTGAAATCGTCGTTCTGCACGAGTATCAATGTACATATCAACCGTATTTTGTAGAAAATAACCGAACATGGTTAGCTATTCGTTCGTTTCGGTTCTTCAAATATTGACCTAGTAGGTATCTAGTGTAGGTAGAAGTGAACATGTTGCGTGAAAATCAAAACGTACTTCTACGGTCCTTCAAGACGTCCCTCGTCGTTGTCGTACTGCTGATGCAAGTACTGCCCGTGTTTCCTGAACAGGATGAGGATATCCCGCATAACGAGTAAGTGTTGCCTACTTGAAGACATAGTGCGTGTGATTTCAGTATCGGGAGCCATGTAGCTTGAAGATGGTATTGGTGGCTTTGGATCTAACGAAGCTAAAATACTACAATGGATACAAGCTCAGTAGTTCCTTTTGACCTGTATCCAAAAGAAATCTTGACCTAGGTCACAGATTATTTTGTCTCAAGTACTGAGTTTTTCCCATATTGTATGTATGTCAGATCACATAATGATATGTTAGAAGAATATATTTCCTCAAATACTAATTGTATGTTTTGAGGTTTTTGTTTTAGAATTCTCAGGTAGACCCCACAGGAGTGGTCTGATAACGAGGTAACACATAGTAGGTACTAACATTTGTCGTATAGACAGTCTTATACTTGACGTGAGAAACATGAAGATATACTTATATAACATATGAGTTTATAACGTATGAGTATATCTGCATGATAACAGATATTTTTTCAAATGATATTTGAAATCATTGAATCGAATGAAAAATATTAGATTCATCACACAATTTGAAGAGAATCGAGCTATTTCGTAATCACTTTTTGGGGACTGAACTAACACTGGAATACCTGATAGATTATCTGACGTTACTTCTTCCAATAACCAATTCGGAATTCAACACCTGATCTTACATCTGAATCGATGAAGTACTAATTTGA
Source organism: Leptinotarsa lineolata (assembly GCA_015342045.1). Lineage (NCBI taxonomy): Eukaryota > Metazoa > Arthropoda > Insecta > Coleoptera > Chrysomelidae > Leptinotarsa > Leptinotarsa lineolata. The sequence goes on from WOGR01003036.1 coordinate 3,147, forward strand.
AAATCATTTCTTCTCTCAATTTCAGCTACTGATATGGAAGTTATATCCATTTTGAACAATATCAAAAGTAAGACCATTTCCTAATTCAAACAACATAAATTATATGCGACCAACAAAAATATTACTTGCCATGCCCACAGTTCCTCAGTAATTCAGAAAAACATGTTTTACAATCTACTCAATTTTCCATTCAAAATTACGACAGTCATGAAGATTACATATGGAATTTCTCGTGTCTCTGGTAATGGGTAAATATGTTATGAAATTATTAGACTCTTCAAAGGTGTTCCAAGGTGAATTGAATAATGATAATAATAATTGATAAATGTATTTGACACTATATTGTGAGAATTTTAAAGAAATGTCATGTAAATATCTTCACAGCTATCTTAAAATAACTTCTTGTAACAAGATTATTATCCAGATGATACCAAAATTAAGATGTCTATCAATCTGGGACAATCAAATCATGATGTTCTTGCACCAAGTGTATTCAAATTCGCATTTTCCCACTAATACTTTCAATACAAATGGTATTAGTATTGAAAACCTCTACTGCCAACTAATAATCAATAATAATAAAATTACTTTTGCAACTAAAATGAAAAATTTAAGAGTGTGAATTTTAACAGTTTGGATTCTCCATCCATGTAAGCCTCTATTTTCAAATAAATAGCAAATGGTCTACCCATAACACTCTGCATGTTCATAATAATTCTACACCGTGAAGCCTTAGTATTATTTTCTCAATTGAATTATTATTGTATAATATACAGTCCTTGTTTCACTATGTATATAAAATTGGATGCAAAGACTTCAAAATACGTACTAACTCCCACCAGGTCTGTTAAAAAAAATAAGGTGAATACGGTGGCTGAGGCATGATTACGGTGTTGTTTTTGACCAAAAATTACGAACATACCCTTGAAATCAACAACAACTCTGCAACCGGCTATCGTAATTCAAGAAAGTGAAGGTCACTGTATAAGGGCTCTGTTTTGTGACTACTTGCTTTGCAGCGAAAGACATAGGACAAATCTCGTCGGCGGTCGATGTCGAAGCTAGGCTTCGTAACTGACCGCCTTGGGGATTCTCGTTTACCTTTGGATATTCGAGGATTGAGTACTTTATCGATCCCATAGATGGTGTCTTCGTAAGGGGAGATCTCGTCACTTTCACTTATTCAGGCTTGTCCTTCAAAGACAATCGAGTCCAGCAATGGATTTGGGTTTCAGCCTAGCATCACTGATGAGACCTAGGCAGGGTCGAAACAGCGCTGTCTGGTATCGAATCTCAAATGCGTTTTGTATGGGCTCTGGTTTACAGAAATATATAGTGAATTGAAAAACCTTTCATACGAAATGTCACAAGACCCCCCTTTCCATCGGTCGAATAGACCCACTCACTTCTGACCTAACCTAACCTGACCTAACCCTTTCCATTTGAAAATAAACCCTCTTGGCAGCAAGTCATGTCACACTATTGAATTGTTTATCAAAAAATACATAAAATGTGTCCGACTCTGATATCTTGCTCCGTTCGAAAGTAAAGAAAAAGGGGACAATTTACATCCGCACTGTATATCAAAAACAAACTTTAAACTCAGCCCTTGCAATAACTTCTCAAACCACTTTTGTTCTTTCAATCACATGTTTCATTAACGAATTCTGGACTGAAATTATTCTTGAAATCATGGGTGGTTAAACAAGATAAAGTATCCTATCATATTTAACTTTTTTATATGGATCGTAGGTACTTGCTCATTTGGAATAGTATCAGAAAATAAGAGAAAACAAAACTCTGGCTGGTAGGCCGTGGTCAAATGGAATTTGTAGTACCGTATGTTTCGTCTACTACTGCGGCAGGTCTCAGCAAGCACAGTCGTTGCTTGGGTGGGACTTCGAGATATATCCTTCGTCCTCGTAGTCAACGCACATACCAATGATGTTGTCTTTCGCAGTAGTATACGAAACGTTTCGTACTACAAGTTCCATTCGACCATGACCTGCCAGCTCTGATTTTGTTTTCTCCAATCTTGGCTCCGACCAAGAAAGCCTCCGTTCTTATATAGTATCAGGAAGAATACCCAATCAAACCCTTCCAGGTGGATTTTTTCGCAAGGATATTTTACGGGAAAAGAAATTCTGTGAGTAGTGTTTTCGGAATGATATACGAAAACCGTGGTTACAGGTAATCACTATATTCACTGTCGAGGCAATTTTTCCAGAAATATCTACACGTGGAAAACCTTTTTTCAACAGCAATTTCCAGTTGATATATGCACATTGATCTTACTGGAGTTTTATCCCAACACCAAACCGTTATTTTCAACATCTCGACACGTGTTTCCATCACCAAGTGGTCATCTTCAAGAGGAAGATTAAACTAAATTCTAGATACAGATGTCCTATTTATAACTCAGATACCTACATATGTTACTTAACTGCGTAACAGTGTTGCCAATCTACTGGTCAGTAATTCTGATAACTGAAATATTATTTGAAATTTATTTGGTATTGGCTCACTATCGTTATTCATAATATTGTTATGTTTACTCATTTCTAAGCTCTCATAGGCATCTAGATGTCTGTTGTTGTTAACTTGTTTAACTAATCTCAGTGAACTAAAGTCTATGGAATGGTTTTGTTGCAACATGTAATAGGCGACTGCTGATTTTTCTGTTCTTCCATATTTTAGGTGGTTTAAGTGTTCTTTATATCTTATTTTAATAGAACTTCTAGTCTGTCCAGAATATTTTGCATCGCAGTCCTTAAATTTTATTTTGTAAATTCCAAACTTTTTCCAATTTCTCGATTTTCTCCATTGGATTTCCTAACAGACTCTGTAGTGTATTACTTGTTTCTAATAGCACCTTCATACCTAGTTCCTTGAAAATCTTTCCAAAGTTCTTCGTGGATTGGTGGTATGGAACTGAAATATATTTATCTTGGTTTTCGCCGTTTCTAAAAGTCGAGATTTCGTTCATTCTTAACTTAATTTTTTTCTTCCTTATGATATCCTCTACAATACCCCTCGAGAAACCGTTACTAATCGCTATTTCCTATATTGTCACTTTTTTTTGTGAACCTTTCATGTGTGAGTGGAAATGTCAGAAGAGGATGTACTAGAAAATTCAACCCAGCACTTTTGTGCTGTCCACAGTGATGTGAACTGTCAGGAAAATACCTGTAAGTGTTTGTTTTCTTTCTGAATACGTCGTTTTCTAGTTTTCCTCATTACCAAAACTTCAAGAAATGGAAGTTGTCCTTCATTTTATAACTCATACGTAAATTTTATTGATGGAAATCTGTTATTTGAAAAGGAAACAAAGTCTTCAATATTAGATTTTTTGTTATCGAACATCGCAAAAACATCATTCACATACCTCAGCCATATCCTAGGGAAATATTTTAACGTTTTCTTGGTTTCCATGGAGACAAAGGGTAAACCATAGCCGTTTTCTACTATTGTTCATAAAAGCACCTTTCTACCTGGAAACGGTTTTGTTTCATATACAAATTAGCGAGGGAAATGAGTTCATCAATTTCGTTATTATTGGAATTATTTTTTTTCTAGTAATTGCTTGAGGTATTGTAAGGTCTGTGGAATTGTGACGCTAGGAAATAAAGAACTAACATCAAAGGAAACTAAAATCTCACCTTCTTGCAGAGCGATGTTTTTTGTATGTTGAATGAACTCCAAGAAGTTTTTTATACTAAAATCTGGTCCCCCAATACGTAAGCTTTCAAATTGTCTAGCGAGCCACTTTGCCATTTGGTAAGAGGGAGTTCCAGTCTCTGAAACGATGGGGCGCATTGATTTTCCTGGTTTATGGATTTTTGGGAGGCAATATAGTTTTGCCACCGTTGTATTGGAAACTTGTAAGTTTCGTTTCAGTTGAGGGGTAAGTATTTTGTCGCATTTATTGAGGACGTCTTTCACTTCGGCAATCATCTTTGGTAACGGATTCCTAGATAATTTTGCATACGGTCCATCAGTGATGAGAGTATTAAGCCTTCCGTAGTAGTCCGATTTATCCAAAATTACTACTTTGTTACCTTTATCGGCTTTCAAAAAAAAAGACGTCTGGATAAATCAGACTACTACGAAATGGTTAATACTCTCATTACTAATGGACCGTATGCGAAATTATCTCCGTTACCATAGATGATTGCCGAAGTGATAGACGTCCTCAAGAAATGCGACAAAATACTTGCCCCTTAACTGAAACGAAACTTACAAGTTTCCAATGCAACGGTGGCAAAACTATATTGCCTTTCAAAAATCCATAAACTCTTTGGAGTTCATTCAACATGCAAAAAACATCTCTCTGCAAGAAGGTGAAATTTTAGTTTCCTTTGATGTTAGTTCTTTATTTCCTAGCGTCACAATTCCACAGACCTTAAAATACCTCAAAGAATTACTAGAGAAAAATAATTTCAATAATAACGAAATTGATGAACTCATTGCCCTCGCTAATTTTTGTACCTGGCTAACCTGTTCATGAGCAAATTCGAAATGGAAACCAAGAAAACTTCAAAGTATTTCCCTAGGATATGACTGAGGTATGTGGATGATGTTTTGCGATATTCGATAACAAAAATTCTAATATTGAAGACTTTGTTTTCTTTTCAAATAACAGATTTCCATCAATAAAATTTGCGTATGAGTTATAAAATGAAAGACAACTTCCATTTCTTGACGTTTTGGTGATGAGGAGTCAATGAGAAACACTAGAATAAGATGTATTCAGGAAGAAAACAAGCACTTACAGGTATATTCCTGACAGTTCACATTACTGTGGACAGCACAAAAGTGCTGGGTTGAATTTTCTAGTACATCGTCGTCTGACGTTTCCACTCACACATGAAAGGTTCACAAAAGAAAAAGTGACAATATAGGAAATAGCGATTAGTAACGGTTTCTCGAGGGGTATTGTAGAGGATATCATAAGGAAGAAAAAGTTTAAGTTAAGAATGAACGAAATCTCGACTTTTAGAAACGGCAAAAACCAAGATAAATATGTTTCAGTTCCATACCACCAATCCACGAAGAACTTTGGAAAGATTTTCAAGGAACTAGGTATGAAGGTGCTATTCAAAACAAGGAAATCCAAAGGATAAAGTCGAGAAGTTGGAAAAGTCTGGAATTTACGAAATAAAATGTAAAGACTGCGATGCAAACTATTATGAACAGACTAGAAGATCTATTGGAATAAAATATAAAGAACACTTAGCACACCTTAAATATGGAAAAACAGAAAAATCAGCAGTAGCCCATCATATGTTGCAACAAAACCATTCCATAGATTAGTTAGACAAGTTAACAACAACAGGCATCTAAATGCCTATGAGAGCTTAGAAATAAGTAAACATAACAATATTATGAATAACGATAGTGAGCCAATACCAAATAAATTTCAAATAATATTTCAGTTTTCAGAATTACCGACCAGTAGATTGGCAACACTGTTACGCAGGTAAGTAACATAGGTAGGTATCTAAATTATAAATAGGACAACATCTGTATCTAGAATTGAGTTTAATCTTCCTCTTGAAGATGATCACTTAGTGATCGAAACACGTGTCGAGGCGTTAAAAATGACGGTTTGGTGTTAGGATAAAAATCCAATAATATTCATTACTACACCAAAGGTTGCAAAACAGTGCATCACAAGTAGATGCACATTATGTAATACCTACTAATACTTATATCCGTTTTTCCCACAAGTGAAACTACAGAAATTAATTGATGATGTTACAGTTGGGTTAAATAATGAAATGGCGTGCATGCAGGCTAGAGCTCCAACTCACTGTAGTTTAATTGTTCGCAATTGACGAGTAGTTTATCTTGATCTCTAGGTATGTACAGTCATTAGATAAATCTGTTCAGTGAGCCTTCACAGTTCTGTGGGTCATTCTTGTGGTGCGAACGGATGCTGGATGGGTGGAAAGAACTTTAGAATAGTTTCACCCATGAAATAATTCATGGAGAAGAACGAATTTTCTGGTAGAGAACTATGCGTTTTAGTGGTACTAACCGTGACAAAATCAATAAATAGATGCCAATTCTATATTCGTTGCCAGTTCGTTGTTGATGAAGTTCATTTTTTTACTCTACTTGGTCTCATCGAGAGTTACCAATGAAGTCGTTTTGGACGGCAAGCAGGTTTATTTCGAGCAAAGATACGGTAAAGAATTCAATCTTGAAGAATGCCAGTGCTGATGACTATGATGAATCTGAAGTTGCTTCTTCAACACACATAGACATATCCGGAAAGACTGGAAAATAGCACACACTTGGTGTGCCACACAGAGTTGATGACTTCATAAAAGGTATCAATATGAAAACTTTCCACCTTCATTATTTTCCCGCTGGAAATGAACAATCAGAAAAGCACGTCAATTTTGTATTCAAAGGAGAGAGTTTCGAAGAATATTATCGTCGCGTTTCAATCCCCTCCTGTGGCGCAGATGTTACCCGTAGTAACTTGAATTTTTAAGAGCTGACTTTTTGTATGATACCCTAATTTATTTTTTCGACCCACAGTTTCCCAAAATAATACAAAGATTTGAAACTTGTTTGTCTGTCTGGTAATGGGTCAAGCTCCCCATACACTGCCCAAGCCGTACGTCAGTTCTTCCAATTTGTTCAGATGCCAGATCGTGTTTGATAGTGTGTGGTGGCGGGCAAACCGCACCGCAACAGGTTAGACGAACCTCAGGTTTTCCACCTCAGCCGTAAACACCCGCCAACCGCGGAGCAACAAATGTTCAGCGCACCAAGTCGGACAGTGTGAGTGCGCATCAAATTGGTTTGAGCAGGACCTGTGGTGCGCAGCAGAAAATCGAGTCACTCACTTCTGTTGTCGTTGTTTTTTCTCATTTCAAATATTAGGTTCATGTGTGGGTAAATCGTTTCTTTTTTAAAGTCAACTTTAAACCCTTTTGAGGTTTGAACTGAACAACGTTTTTATTCATTTTTGGTTTGGTAATTACAATAAATGAATATTAAGTATAATAGGGGCCCTGTTATAGGCTTATGCCTCTTCAGGGTTCGGGTTCTTAGTTTACTTTGCTTTCCATTGGTATGGGGTTTGTTTTTCGATATCCATGGGGGTGTCCTTGTTCATTGCAGTGGTCGTTTCTGGGTGTTCTTTTTGAGGTTTCATTTTTTTTGAAACAAATACTCCAGCTTCATCCAACAGCAATGTTGCCGTAGGCAAACGTTTTTTCGCATCCATTACTTCAGTTCACAAACCAGTACCAATCAATACAATTCATACTCACAAATTGAAACAGACAAAGTTATTAAGTATACGTGTATGTACAGGGGTTTGTACGATACTGGTGGAAATACTACGCACCTGACTTTTCTTAAACAAACATGTGACGTACGAGGTAGGGAACTTGTGCGGCAAACCATGTTCGTTAGTGCATAAAGAGTCGCTGACCGAACATCTGTGTGCCCCAACTTCGAGCAAACCTTGTTCGGCCTGGTTCGTCAGACCGAGTTGGATAGTGTAGTGGAGGCTTTACAGATCATTATTCAAATGAAAATTATTGATTTGACTCTCATTTCTATTAGAAATTGTTAGAAAAGCAAAATAATCTGCAAAAAATCACGTAAATGCAGTAGTGAAATTTCGTTGATAGTTCTTTGTTATTTCATTTGTTGAATGATTTATTTTCAATTACTGTGGCTAGAGTTGCTACTGCTTGATGAAAATTCTCAAAAAACCATTGACTAATTTGTACTAAATCATCAGTAATTCAGTTCTGATTGTTTTGCTATTCAGTAATTACTCACATAGTTTAATGAGTAGTCGAAATGAGTATGAACATCCGTATTGAGGGGAGATATAAATGTACTAGGAAAATGAATATTTCGAATTGAATTTGAACCATTTACCTTTCCCAACATCTTCACATAGTATGTCAATAAATTCAGTCGATAGCTTTGCGAAAATAAGCATCAACCGAAAGTGAAGTTATAGGAAATATATTATATGATACCAGTGTACGAGAAGATAGTTTAGATGTTCAACTATAAATAAGTTTTTACACAGCAAAGCAAAAGTGCCCTTTGTTTAAACAGCTTGCTGTTAAAAGAAACGCGATTCTCCCGTTTTTTCTCCTTTAGGCAAAAAACAGCCAGGATGGAAACCGTTTTTTAAAAACTAGTACTCGAAGCTACTAGGGAAAGCAGAGATATGTCTCTTACACTTATGTCGAAGTTGATAGAAGTGTTCAATATATCATACCAGGAATTAGCACATACTCACGAATATTGCACGCGAAAAAGGAAAGAAAACCTGGCCAAAGGCTGCAATGAATTCTACGATGACCCCTCCGACGAGTAGGAAGATATTGATGACACTATAGGCTTTTCTGATGAAGAAATAAGCCATGAAGAAGAGGCGTCCACGTCTGAAAAACACCCGGCGAAGACTGTGATTTATAAAAAACCTCAAAAAAGGAAGCTCAGGTTACATGTAAAGACTAAACCACAAGTACCAAAAAAGAGGTGCCTAAAGAAAACAAAGCCGAGATTTTCAAGAAACCAGAGGGGATTTCCAAAAAACCAGAGAAATTTGTTGAAAGAACTAGGAAAACTATTCAGGTAACAGAGGAAAGTACTAATCCCCCGATAAATGATGCAAGCCAAACCTTCGAAGCGATGGAAATTCCGGAGGCTATGGATACCCCCACTGACGATAAAGAGGCCCCTGTACAAGCACAGGCCCCAAAAAAAGATGATGACTCCACCTATTACCGACAAAAGGATAAGTGGACAAAGTTAAACAAAATAGCCGCCAGAGAAAAAGTGAATATCGTGAAGGCGGTTAACACAAACGACGGAGTAAAAGTCCAGCCAGCAGGCCCGGACGACTACAGAAAAATCATCAATATTCTGCACAAAGAGAAGATCCTGCATCATACTTATATGATGCAAGAAGCAAAGCCCATAAGAGTGGTGTTTCGAGGAGTACCTGAATTCTTCGAAACTAAAGATATCGGAGATGATCTGAAAGCCAAGGGCTTCGACATAATATCGATAGCCAGGCTCAAAAACGAAACAACAAGCCACTCCCGCTTGTACTGGTTCTTGTAACGAGACAGCAGAACCACATATACGAGGTCAGGGAGATCCTGAATATAAGAGTGGAAAGTGAACCTCAAAGACCCCGAACGATAGTGGGAAAATGGAACAAAGGAACTGCAAAGCAGTTCTCGCGTGCCTAAAATGTGCGACCTAAACAATCTTCGATGAGATGTTTTAATTGTAAAGGAGACCATCCAGCCTATTACCAAGGATGCCCAGAATATTTTGAAGATAAAAAGGCTAACGTCTAGAGACCTACCAGCCCAACCTAGGAGGCCAATAGGAACTAACATGACCAGAAGCGGTGTCACGTACACGAGGGCCTTCAAAACCACACAAAGCAGCGGTCCTAGCTCGGTCGACGGTATTTTTACGGCTTTCGACCAGTTACAGACCCCGCTAAAGAACTTCCCCGTCTTGCAGAATATGCTGACGGTCAACACTTCAGCTGCCAAGACCAAATAAACGCCTCAAAGTCCTCGTCACGGTGTGAGATTACTTAGTAATCCCGAGGCCACATGAAAAACACCATTCACAAGGAAATTATCCCATCAAGAGGGGTACCACAGGCGGCGAGAGAAATCTCGGCCGCGTTACACATCAATATATAGTCCCATTTTTTAGCACAATTACGATGAAAGAGTCAGGGATTAAATTTCCAACTCGCCTTAAAACAAGATAACCAACAGACATAGTATGTTTTGCCCAATATCTATTTTCTAAAACTGAATTTATTCTCGTTGGATAAAAGAATTTTAAAGTCATTCATGATCAATCACATCCGGGGCTGAATATAGGGAAGGGCAGCCGGCGCTACTGTTTCGGGGCTTCCACAGGAGAGGGACCGCCACAATAAAGATAAAACAATCTCCAAATTTTGACGGGTCAGCAACTTTCATGTTTTTCCTCCAGAACTTTTTTTGAATTTTTACTGAAAATACTTGCACGTACATAATAATATTGTTATCCATATATCAGAAAGCCCCGATTGCAAGTTAACGTTTATTATCAGTTTTTGATTTGAACGAGCGTTTCAGTGACAATCCTTTTTTTGTGTGATTTGTATTTTTTACCCATGAGTTGAAAAAATAAAATAATTAAAAAAAAATCCAAAAAACGGTTGACCCTGCAGGTCATCTTTACAACCTCTCGCTTCTTCGAGCTCATAATTTCAAGAATCATTTGATGAAATATCAGTTGAACGGAAATTTTTAAGCGACACTATCTAATTGAATGCGTCGATTTTCGCCCGCTTCCCCTTCTTTGAAAATTTTCAATTATCTTAGGGGAATGTTAGAAATTCAACTTAAAAAAAAAAATTAAGGGGCCTCCACTCCTTCGTTGCTCCAGGGCTTCCAGACTTCTAAATCCGGCCCTGATCACTACATTTCATGAGTTGATCTATTTTACTTGATTGATTTATCGTGAAAATAATATCTGCCCTGCCCGCTGGCCCATACACAAACTCATATGAGGTTTGAAATGCGTATTTTGTTATTTTTTAAAATTTGTATATTTCAATTCTTTCATGTTGTGAAGATAATTTTTTGCTTTGCAAGAATGAATTTTGACGCCAGCTGAAACGGTCGTTGCTTTAAGGAGAAATATACAATTTTTGATAAACCATGAGCTATTGTTCTTTTCAACTCATTTGGCGTGAAGTATGTACTCCACGCCAAATCGAGGAATCATTGGAACAAAATCATATCGAATAAACATAAAATAGGAAAAGACCATCCCAGTTGGGTGAACGTATAAACTGAGCATCACCTTATAATCATATTAGGTTTCTTGGTTGGGACAAAGTGATGAAACTAATGTAACACTAGCTTCCACACTCACTTCGTAGAGAGAAGGATTTTTGATAGGAAAACATCAAACGTAATTAGAGTAATTAGAGTAATGACAATATCGGCAGATAAGGTATGTGATTCAATTTGAAAGACGGATCCGCAAAGAGGTCACTTTGACACAGGCCTTTCTATGACAATCGAATGACATCAAAATTTGGGAGATTAGGGGGAGTTTAGTTCCAAAGTTCTCCTCTCGTTAGCATGCGAGATCCCTTCTGACGTAAATCATAATTTAGAAAGGTTTGTTGGGTAATAGGATCAAATTATCTCAGGAAACAACTGTTTTCTTATTTTGAATTTAATTTAATTCTTCTTCAGGGCTCTTTAATGAATTCTATAAAACATTTCTGTCATAAACTTTAAAAATGTTGTCGTTTTTTAATGTTGTAAGAAGTAATAATACAATTACTCACCAGAAATATGATATGAATTATTTCGGTCGCAAATTTTTTATTTTGTACATCCGACGATTCTAGATGTCCGACCATATTTATCTATAAGACTTTCGAGCGAAATGATTCATATTCTCAGTCACGAAAGTATCAAAACTAGAAGGGATGTCGATGGCCTCAATACTGCATGCATATTCCAACTTAATCAGTAAAATACCAAAACAATTTTTTCTCTATTCTAATTCTTTCTTACATCAATATAAGAAGGTACCACCTCATCAAAATTATAGATGAAGCCATTCGTTTGTTTCATGTCATTGTTTTGTGTTGATCTTGAATATTTTACTTGCTACAGTGTTTTTTATTTCCCATATACAGTGTGTAAAAGCCAAATGGAATAAATTCATTATTTCGGTAACTACATATTTTTAAAAAATCCTGAAACTCGTCAAATTCAAATTATAATTTGACTTAGGTACATGCTACCCCTACCTTCAACTCCTGTTGAATGGCAGGTACAACCCCCAAATTTTTAAATGGGAAGTATAGGCTTGTGATATATCGTTTGAAAGGTGTCTTCATTCTCAATATTCAAAAATGTTATCATTGCAACAAAAACCATAGCAATGTTCTTTTCAGACAGTATCCTTTAAAAACTATAAATAATTTCAGTGGCAACATTAATTTAAAACGCTTTATCAAATTGATTTGTATGTTACATTAGTTGTCAGTATTTTAATTTAAGTTTAAAGCTCGTTAACTTCAAGTCTGACAAATGCATAAGATGCATAAAACAACATGTTAACAGATGATTGGTTACGGAGATAAAATCCTAACACAACAGGAAGTAGCTCGCCTATTTCATGAGAAATTTCCTAATTTACCGCAACTATCTCAAGAAATAATAAGCAAAATAGAGAAGCAGTTTCGCAAGTTTGGTCATGTTGGGCAGATAAAAAAAGCAGCTGCTAATGCAATGAGTGATGAACTCAAATTAGATGTGATGCTTGAATTTGAGGAATACCCATATACATCGAGTAGACAGACATCCACTACATTCAGTGTTAACCATACATCGATAGTGAACATATTAAAAGAAAATAAAATAAATCCATATAAAATAATACCTACTCAGGAGCCTATGGAAAACGATTTTGATAGAAGAACTTATTTTTGTGAGCAAATG